>JAUJYZ010000100.1:0-66381 GCA_033675265.1 Actinostola sp. cb2023 | reverse complement strand
TTCACGCGCATCTTTCTGCGCATAAAATCAAGGTTCGAATCATCTCGGTCCAGTCATCCTCTTTCTTCAGTCAAGATAACAAGACAGGTCAACATATTACGTAACGATTTTCATCGGCAATATCTCGAGAACGATATCGGTGACCCCCATTTTTTTATTTGGGTGATTTTATAAAGAATCATAAAAGCTCCCATGTACAAATGTAAAGAAAAACATGGATAATGTTGATAAAAACAGAATGAGATGGAAACTCCAACCTACCGTCACGCGAAAGAGTGTCGATGGCTACGTGGCGATGTAATTGAGCCAAAAAATTACAGGTTGTTTCTATATATTCACAAATCTTTGTACATAATTTTATTTAAATACTATAGATAGCCATTTGAGGAACATTTTAGCCATCCGTTTCCCCCCATTTAATTGTTGACTACTAAAAAAAAACACCTGTCATCTCGACTTTCGTGGATTTAACGCACGTAATTTTCGATCAGAAAAAGGGTATACTTTCAAGCAATCTGGGCTCCATAGCGAAGTCGGTGACCCCTAATTTTATTTGATCATTTAGATTCTTATAATTTGCTCTATTTCACCATGCGAAGTTTCAGGAAAAAAACTGGATTTAAAGTTTTTTTTTGCCGCGAAATCCTTAAACGGCAAAGCAAACCACAAATGATGTCAACACATTAGAACAGCCAGTTCACTCTGTTCACTAGTAATTAGCGCGCGGTAAATAATCGAAAACTATTGCCGTCAGTGCAGCTAGACCCAAAGGGAGTATGGTTTAACTGATATGGCATCAGAGGCGGTTTCGTTGAGCATTTGTTGCTAGTAATTCGCGGGCAATTTGCAGCATATTTTAATAGTGATTGCATCAATGTTGAAATAAGTAAGTGATCTTGGCCAGTTACCGCGGCTAAAATTGTTTCGTCCGATATTTTGACAAATGGACTATGATAGGCGTTCTAGATATGACTTTAGTTCCATTTCTCGGTAGCTTAGATTATGGAGTGAGTTAATTTACGGACAAAGTAGTAGACCTGTCGAGTTAGTGTACGGTAATTAATGTTTTTGATACTGTAGATTTGGACCTGCAAGGAAACCAGTGCAAAGTCAAACATAGTGACAACGGTTATCCGTACGACTGACGCGTGTTTACCTTGAGCGATATACACCTATTCCAAATATCGTGTCCGGGCGAAAGCACAGCAAGCAAGAAAGCTGATAATGTATTTATCCGTGGTAACTTGATAAGTTATCCCTACAAGCGATGGAATAGCAATTCATTTGGAACTATAGGCCATTTGAAATGATTGTCAAAATGTCTACGGACGAATAAATTAATAAGGAGAAAGTCCAAGCATTTGCGGGTCTGTTCAGCTCTTGTTGTTGCTTCAGCCGGACATTGATTTTTGGAAAATGATGTATATGTTAGTAGACTATTATGATCAGTGTACTAATTTCTAACTATTGTCACAGGACGTTGAAGTTCTGGATATCAAACGTTCCTCAGCCGATTCGCCAGTCCCTCATCGGTTGCTATACATAGGTTTTCTCAGAGAAATTTGATCATCCTACGAAAGATCCTGATACTAGGGCATTAGAGTACCAGTGCCTACAGACGGAGACCATTACCAAATCTCTGAACACAGTTGACCAGAAAGACTCCAGGCAAACAAAGTATGAAATGGTCTGTGTGAGGAAAGAACCGCAGCCCAAGTCAGCAATCGCAAAGGCACCGATAAATCACAGTGTATGAACAACTTGACTTTTGACCAGCTAAACATCGGGTCTATCAAGAGCTTGACCAAATACGTCAGCAGGAAAAACGATTTAAACTATTACAGTGTTGTTTTTTTTTAATTGAGGTTTTTTATTTCAGTATTTCTTTGTCAACAAACACAACATAAGTCGTAACTTACTTAACTCCCTCCGCAAATTGAGGTGTGATTATAAGGTAATAATAAGGTATCAGAACAGCATGGTCTTAAATTTGCAGCGTCATGACTCACTTGTAATTGGGGGCGGGGGCGACGTTCGTGACAGGTTTAGTGGTGCGTCATGGGTCGTAGGGGCGGGGAGTAATGCACGTTTAATTCGAAATCC
Source organism: Actinostola sp. cb2023 (assembly GCA_033675265.1). Classification (NCBI taxonomy): domain Eukaryota; kingdom Metazoa; phylum Cnidaria; class Anthozoa; order Actiniaria; family Actinostolidae; genus Actinostola; species Actinostola sp. cb2023. The sequence goes on along the minus strand of JAUJYZ010000100.1, from coordinate 64,278 downwards.
TTACCTAGTTAGTTCCTTTGGAGAAGTGAAAATATACTTACTTTTAGGTGTATTTACCGTCATCCAATGAACCGTTAAGAAATTTATACTTAGGGCAAACTAACTGAAGCTAAACAAATAGAATAGTATTACTGATATTACTTAGATAAGCAGGAAATTATCATAAATGCAATTTTAATACAGTAAAAACACCGCATAAAAGAAACCCCTATTTTTTCAAGTCAGGCTGAAATGGTTCTTAACAGGTTTTATTTACCAGGGCAAAACAATTGTTCCTTGTTATGGTGTATTTATTTCCCTTATAATGTGTGTTTAATAAGGGAACTATTGATCCCGAAAGGTCTAATATTCACCACTAAACAATTACAACCGTTTTGGTACAAATAACGCATCTTGTCTCTTGTATTCTTGAACAACCCAAAACTGTATAGTAAATAAAATATTTATGCATATTCAGCACAGACGTGTTTCTTTTACCGGTGGTTGTTCTGAGCTTTAGTTCATTTTCTCATAAGAAACCTGCTAATTTGTAGGCTGAACTGGTTCTTATATATGGTATGCTTAAGTGTGCGTAAAATTCCAGGCCTGGCGTTTCTTAAATCTGCAGTTTCTTATATGCGGGTTTTACTGTAGTAGACTTAGCGTTCCCCAATATGATGAAAGAAATCATTATTGGAAAAAAATTACAGCATCTAAGCTGTTGTTACGTCTTTTTGTCTTCTCAAATGTGCTATTCAAGAATTTGTTTTAATAAACCTTTAAATATATAAATAATTGCACACCCTACCCTGAGTGCCATGGGTTTGTTCTCTGAGGGTGAAATAAGAACCCCTGGCATCCAGGATATTGCAAACCTCTTCTCTTCACAGAACATGAACGTACTGCTGAAGAAACAGTTATGGCAAACGCATGTTTCTTGACGCAAGCGACGTCATGACTTGGATACCATGATTTCATTTTGGCAAGTCGCGTCCATGTTGTTGCAGATCGTTATGATGTGGTGGATTCACTCAAGGCCGATAGAGATATCCAGAAGATCGCAGTAGAGAGAGCAATATAAATCCAGATTCGGAGCAAAACGTTATCTCTCCAGTGGAACAAACAAGTCAAACGTTTTATATTTCCTTATATCTGACTGCTGTGAGAAACTTCTACGCAGCACAAGGGGATGGTCAAAACACTGGTATTGGCATTATAGGACGACGGGTCAGCAGTTAAAGTCACGAATATAATACGTACGTTCATTCATTCCAATCATGAGAAAGTCGAAGTTGGAAATACATTACATATTATTATTATTATTATTATTATTATTATTATTATTATTATTATCATTATTATGTTGGATTTGTTGACCTCATATATCATGTGACCACAACACATATCAACAAGTACTACATATGAATCTACTATCTCTTGTGAAAGTTTCAAGTTGTCAGAGACAAAAGATGTCATTAAAAATCATAGTCAATAAAAACAAAGCCCAAAAACTGCATCTATGAATCATATTGAACAAAAAATTAAGATTTAGGGGGGAGGGGCTGTTCTCTAATGCCATGGCCCACCTGGGCAGCTCCACCGCCACAACCCCAGCCGGATTATTCATCAAGGATAAAGGAACACTACTGGGTAGAGATCAACATTTATTAGCTTGGCGCCGAATAAACGAACTCAATTTTCAGGCCCCTTCCTCAGCATGGGCTCGCGGACTAAAATCACAAAAACAAAAAATGGACAAATAAATAAGCAAAGATACATTAGTGATAATTCATGAAAGTTTTATTTGCTTGACACTGCAGAACGATCGATAAAGTTGATGGTTACTGATACAGCTTAGATCACACTTGCCATGTTTATCATTTAGTAATTATACTGATAGTCTTATAGTCTTAATCTTCGTAATAATAGTCTTAAATAGTCTTATTCTTAATCTTAGTAATAATAGTCTAGTAGTATATCTTAGTAATGTTATAATCTTAGTCTAGTCAATGTTTTAGATTACAGTGGTTTTCATTAACCCATGAAACAAAGTGTATTTATTAGAGTGCAATAGTTAGATTAATACAATAAAACGCAAAATAATTAGACTGTAATAGTGCTAAATATGCTAACATCTATTTCACAGGTTTTTATGAAAATCAGTCTATTTTACTTAATTTTATTAATAATAGTTTTAATCTTTAATATTAATCTTAGTAATAATAATAGTTTTAATCTCACTGTCCGAAATTTTAGCCTTAATCTGAAGTAACAGTGATGTCGTGCTGGTCACTCCTACCAACAACATTGGTTGCTATGTAAGGGTTAGAGAATATAGTCATATACTCGACGAGAGTATTCTTTGGCTGCATGTCTGTTGCTTTCCCAAAGGAATACTGATTTCAAATGCACCTACGCTTATGCAAAGCTGTTCAGTTGTGTGTGACTTCAGTGGAATGAAGATGAATATTCCGAAGCTTGAGGCTTTTAAAATAATACGAAGCTTGCAACGCTAGAATTACCGGTATTTGTTGTGGAAATGAAGAGCAGAAATCTCAAAGTTTCTTCAAACCAGTAGAACGGACGGGAATTGAAAAACGAGAGAAATAATGGACACCGAAGAAAACACAGGCACGATGTGAACATAATATATTGAAAGATTGGGCTACTTATATCGCAATAATCATACCGAGAACTTCGATGACTGATGAATATCCGTACATCTACACTTCTTGTAGAACATGGAGAAACTCGTTTGTGATTTATTTTGAAGAGTAAGTGACTCGCTACGTTTCTTTAGTGTTTAGTATAGTTATGATCTGTGTTTCTGTATCCGCAGTATTCATGCATAGATCTAGCTGCGTAACGAATCCAAATAACTGTGATTTATTGGATTATGCAGGAGCCCATAAGTAGGAGCCTCCATCTGGGATGTATTCGTGAGACGACCTGTGACCGGATCAGGCTATTTTTAGAACACCAGGGATTGCCGCGAAATTTTAACACCAGGGATTTTTGATTTCGGCTTTGTTACGGAGTTTCTAGCTTTTGGCCTGTATAGGTTTACTATTTGATGTTTTTTTTTTAGTTCCTTGAGAAACAGAACACGAACTTGAAGACTCTTGGTCACTTTCCGATGAATTACTAAACTCTGCAAAAGAGTCACTGTAACTATCGCTATCGCTCTCTTCACTTTCAGTTTCTTCAATTTCGCCAATTTCTTCGTCCGCCACTTTGTTCATATATCACAAATAAACACAAATCATCTACCTCATTGATGCTGATTGGCTCTGTGTAATTCCCATGGGGGATTCCTATTGATTGATGATCAGTTCGCGGGAAAAGGTGTTCTAAACATAGCCTGATCCGGTCACAGGTCGTCTCACAAACCCAGTACGGTAGATGGAGGCTCCTACTTATGGGCTCCTGGATTATGATATAATAATATTTGAATAGTATTTGAAGATTAAACTAAGATTGTATTTTATGATATAATTTAGATATAACGCGCGCTCTGATTGGTTAATTACTATGTTTGATATGAGGCTATGTAAACATGGTTCATGACCTTGAACAACCTTGAAGCAATGCAGTGGATTTGATTGTAAAAAAATAACTGACCACAAATGTATTTTTTTCTGTTGTCAAACATGTTTTATTTACTAAACAAAAGCCATAGAATTACAGTTTTTCTTGTTTAGTTAAGTTCAAGTTCTATCTAGATGTGATTTTGATGATTTTAAACCGAAAATTACTTAAGTAATTTTGCAAGAATTGAGCTTCAAGTTCATTCAAACTCGGCCGGCAAGAAACTCGACGAATCGTCCAATTATTTCTGTCCACAATAAACGAAGAAAACTAAATATAACGGCTCAGTTTTTCTCAATCACATACTAACCATTTTGTAAGTTATACTTAGCTAGCTACAAGTCTTATATTTTCTCAAGTGTACGACTGAAAATATCAAGAAAAGATAGCCGTATTTATACTCACAAAAGAGTAAAAACAGAGCGATTCTTGTAGCTACACGGCGGGTTCGCCAGAACATTCATATCTCTAGTAAAATATGTCAAAGAGAAAAAATATCTTGAAATGTCTCAGAAACGTCCATCGTTTATACATTCTTGTCGAGAAAAGCGACGAAAAGATTCAAAAATACGACAAAAACTGTGGATATTTGGCTACCTGACTTCGTGCTCCATTCATCAAGATGTCAAATATTTCAGAAAGTTTGACGACTCTTCGTCATTGATCGTGATTCGGCTCAGCTTTTTCTCACTTTTCTTCGTGTTTCGTGTTCACAGGATACAAAAACAAAGTGTAACAAGCATTCGTCTGCAATTTTCTGACAGAAAATAGCATTCTTCAAATCGTTTTTCGTGTCAAAACAGTAAAACTAAACAAATAAAAGTTGTCGAGTCGCTTTGCCATTTTGATTTCTTTCGTGAGATTTGATTGGATGATGGGCGATTTCTGACGCTTTTCAGGAGAATTGAAATTTTGATCACTAAAATCTCGCGTAAATAAAGGAGTTTTACGAAAGAAATCCTTGTAGTTATTTTATATAAAACAAATAAAAACGTTTTTCCCGTGTTTTGTAGCCTGATATATGATATAACTCGGGAAAGTTTGGGAGAAGTCTCGAGCTCTGTGTAAAACCTCGCCGGAGGCTCGGTTTTACACAATAGCTCTCGACTTCTCCCAAACTTCCCTCGTGTTTATATCAGGCTATGTAAACACGGGAAACGTTTTCTATTTGTTAAATAATATTTCTTGTATATAGTTTAGTACAATCTTTATTCATGTAGGACCAAATTTATATCCGTGAAATAAGCACGCTGGGGCCAACCATGCCCAAAATCGATAATCAGAGCACATGATTTGCAATAACTTTCTATGCCGTACGAATATTTTAATCAACCTTTGTCAGTGGGGTAACATAGTTCTGAAAAAATTTGTGATTTTTTGGGGGGCAAAAAGTCGATACTGTGACGTCATAATAAATGTTGCAATATTTTTTCGATCTTTGAATTTAGGAATCCAATTATTTTGAATTAGGAATTTGAAAACTGGATATATCAGGGGAGCTCAAAAATAACTAAAAACCGTTTCTTTTTAGCATTAATAGTTGTTGAGTTATAGGAAGTTGAATAATGGCCCAACCACCCCTCCCCTCAACCTAATTTTATTAGGAAGATATAGGAAAACAAACCCCTTGGGATAAATTTTTCGTTATTTCATTAAAATCAATCCATTCTTGTTTTAAAGTACTCTACTAAATGCCTTCTAAGATCGTTCTCTTTGGATTTTTTAAACGTGGTCTCAGAATGAAGATATTAGGGAATATTCAATTATGACGTCATTTGATGACGGCTCACAAGATTTTGTTTTTTGTTTAAAAGAGACGATGAAGAGAAACATGTGCTTCAAAATGTTACGCATATTTTTGCAATAGACTAGTACAGCATATTTACAAGGTATTTGATCTTACGATTATTGAAATTTAAAATTTAAATAAATTAATTTCGAAATTCCCAAATGTAATGACGTAATTCAAAAAAGTCATAGTTTAAAAAAAATATTACTCCTTCCGTATTAATGCTAACAACAATCCATTTTTTGGTATTCATCTTCTTATTATCTGCTCTTTCATTTTCAACTACATAAATCAAATGTATTCCTTATCTTTAAAATCGTCAAAATGTTGCAACATGCGTAGTGACGTCATAATATCGATGTTTTACGTCAGAAATGTAACAAAATATTCTCCATTCGTATCACTCCATATCCGAAATTTGGTCAAAAACTACTTTTTGGAAGTACAGCTATGATGAAAAATGCATTTGTGTCACAAACAGATGAGCGATTTGGGGGGGTGGTTGGCTCCAGCGTGAAGCGCTAAATTTATAATCAATTAACATTGTACAAGCACAGGCAGCCCAACCATGCATTCCTTTTGAGGCTACTAAATAATGAAATATATATTGCGTCTTTTTTTATGGGTTTCCTGTGGTAGAGCACGCGCGCGCGCATTTATATGTTGGGTTCCTGTGTTGAGTAACATATAATGTTGGGATCCCTGTGTACCTCCTGCGGGACGCGCCCGCAGCAAATGTGTATATTTACACAAGGTATGAAACTCCAGTCACGTGATGGCCTGATGTGCGCCGCATGTATGTGGTGCACTTTTCCGTGAGCCGAATAGCCGAAGTCGTCGAACGCTACAGGCCCGTGGGGGGTACCCAGGGTTAAGTCGTCATTTTGTCGCTAATGGCGGGGCATGGAAGAGAAGTTCATATCAAGAAAGAAAGACTGACTGATTTTTTTCGGTGTAAACGTTAGGATTCTATTCCCTATTCATGGTAAGTTTCGACGTTCACAATTCATGTCAACCTTAAGTCAATTTAGAAGAGATTTGACGGTTTTAAAGTAGTCCTTTTTCATTTTGAATGGTGGAGAAAGTTTGGATGTGTTGTCCTCGACACGTGAGCCTGAAAGTTTAGTTGAAACTGAAGCTGAACTAAAAGTATTTTTGTCAAGGTTTTTACGTAGTATTTGCTCTAAATGTTCTCTAATAAAAGGACTTGCCTATACTATGGCAGAAGGGCTGCTTATACTCCTCAACCGGAATCAGTTTTTTTTCATAAATTATGCAGAAATGATTTGACTTGTGTAGTTGTCAGTGATCGAAATGCACTTCAACATGGAACCTCTTTCAACTGACTGATAGTACTTTATCTGTTTAAACATTTTGACTGTCTCATCTAGAAAGTGTTTGACGTAATTTTGTACTTTACTTATAGTTCTTCTGACACAAGGGAACGCCAACACATGCAGCATAAACCATCTGAAGCAAAAATATAGACGAACTCAAATTCACTGACATCGAAGGAGACATGAATGGCGATGGACTCGTGAAGCTGCCGTGAACTAAAATATTAACAGTTGTTCGTTATTGTCATTGAAATAGCACAACACATTTAGCAAATAAGCTTACTATCATCTGAGAGAAACACAGAGTAATTTTCGCTTCCAACTGTGATGTTTGTTATTCATTCACAACTTGTCGATTGTGTATAATATTTATTTAATTGTTGTTATAAGCTATTACTGATCAATATAGTGAATAAATTGTACAGAAAGAACGGCGAAAAACAGTGTGTAAAAGCTAGTAAACTTATTGTTGAAATAAAATACGTTTGTTTGTCATTTTGTGTACAAGTACTGATAGCAAAAATGTGTTGTGCAGTACTAAATATTGAGACTTATATTTAGCATTAATAAAACACAATGCGTCAATTTTGAAGATTTTAATCGATAAAAATCAAAATACAATACAAATACTTTACAGAAGTCAAAACAGAAAGCAAATAAAGTATATTTAGATGTTTTGATTTATGTTTAGTGAACATATAAATATTAAAACTTGCCAAAAAGAGCATAGTTCAGATTTGCCGACCGCTTGTCGATGTCCTCTCGAAGGTAAAATCCGACTGTTTCACGGAAAAGTGCACCACATACATGCGGCACACATCGGGCCATCACGCTCAAAATTTCAAAAATTAGTTTCTCAACGTACGTTGAAGTTAGACGACTGACACTTATAAGGTGTTTTCGAGAATACGGTAAGGTTTAGTTATTCGAAGAAAAATTGAATGTTCACATCATAATGACAAAATTAGGAGCAAAAACGTATTTGTCACGTGACCTAGTTTCATACCTTGTGTAAATATACACATGTAGTGCGGGACGCGCGGGATGTGCACAGGAAGCCCAATATAGGATATTACTCAGCACAGGGAACCCAACATATCTACGTATTAAATATTGAGCGCGCGTGCGCTCTACCACAGGAAACCCATCAAAAAAAGACGCAAATATCATTTTATTGAATTAGTAGCCTCAAAAGCAATGGTTGGGCTGCATGTAGTACAAGTAGACAACAATGATAAAGCATTTGGTGCTATTTATTAGTACTATTTAGTTAACGATTTCACGGATATAATATTTGCGCTCTAGTATTCTCTAAGTTAGTCATTAGTATTCCCTATATAGAGAATACTAATAAGGCTTTGAAACAAAAGAATGAATACTAATGAATCCATTGATAAAAGCTCCTTTATGAGATATAGAGCGCACAAATGCTGGGCGCTGATTGGTCGAGTGAGTATGACTATATTCTAAGCATCTATAAAGTCCATAGTCACCACTGTCTTGTCCTGTCACTACCATCACCTCACTACCACTAGTAATACTGCGTACATTAGAAGTGATATGGTCACCATTGGGTTTGTACCAGGTAAAGTCTGGATTAGGGAGTGCACTAGACCATTTACACCTTAGAGTTATTGTGTGTCCATTCCATGACTTGATGTTATTAGATGAAGAAGCAGTGTCAATCTTTGGTTTGTCTATGAAGAAAATAAATTATAAATCCTTTGATAAATAAAACAAAACCATGTGTCCACGATACTAAGCATTTCATACAGCACTGAAGATACGGCGTAAAAAGTTGATCTGATTGGCTCTCAGTCATGATCAGTAAGAGTACAGACAATGGAAATGACGCACTTAACTGAAGTAATCCATTTTTTGGTCGATCGTTTCAAAACTTTTTTGTCAAAGAGCTAAAACAGTCTTAAAATCAAACGTTTCCTCGAAATTGGTGTTGAAAATATTGCGATATACCGAAACTATGGATTTTTTTTATCAAATACGAACAAGAATGGTGAAAGAAATAGTAAGAAAGTTGACGATTCTGTTGTGTTTTTGAACAAAATTTTGTTTGAAATGTGCATGCTACTAACGCCATCATCACGCCATCGAGCGCGCGCTGGGCTTGCGTACATCAGAATTTTGGTGATTCTCATTGAAATATTCCATACGGTTTGGCTTAAATTTGTCTCGAAAATCCTAGTTGTTGTAAAAAAAAATCGCAAGCGGTTTTCCACTGTCTGTACTCTTATTGATCTGTTATTGTAAAATTGCTAACTGTACAAGATGACGGACGAAAGCCGACAGATTTTAGACACTAGAAACAAATCACAAAAACAAAAAAGATGGACAAATAAATAAAGAAGTATACATTAGTTACAATTCATCAAAGTTTTATTTGCAGTGCTTGACACTGACACTGCAGAAAACGATCGATAATTGAACAATTGTTTATTCTTACCAATAGTTGTAGTAGTGGGTGTAGTAGTGGCTGTAGTAGTGGGTGTAGTAGTAGTTTCAACAGGTATAATCACAGTCTTTGCTTTACTATCATCTTGTAGGCTTTCTCCATCTTTATTCCATGCAGTAACAATAAAACTGTACTTCTTTCCTGGATCAAGGTTTTCTACCGTGTATGTGAACAATGTAGCAGTCACGTCTATCTTTGACAAACTGCCATCCATTCCAATAACTTTCTTGTGGATTGTGTATTTTTATTATTTCACCTCCATTTTCGTCAGGTTTTGACCAGGTCAACGTTACTGATGTCTGATGGATACGAACCTCAAGCTCAGGTAAAGATGGTGGACCTATAAACAGAACAATCGCGATTAGTTCATTTGCTAAAAAATAACTAATTATTCTAATAATACAAATGATTTCATTATTAATCATATTAATAATAATAATAAAACACTTTATTTAAGGTATCAGGGTACCCCAAAAATCTTTTAAACTACCGGTTTTGATTTTTTTTGACAATCAAATCAAATTGAACATTATCTATCATCTCCAAAAAACAGAATCTAAAAATATTTTTTCCCTAACAAGTTAGAATCAAAAAACGAATTTTGGATTTCATTTGATGCAAAAAGATGTTGACAAGCAAGCTGTCAACAGCACTCACGCAACAGACTTTCCACAAAGATTCAGATGCGAAGAAAGTATCCAAAAATCGTAACTGCTCATTCAAAATATCCTTGAATAACGATGCCAAACCACTCACGGTCAAAGTGCTCGTATTTCCCGCCAGCAGTAACTTGTTTGCTTTCCTGCCTCGTTAATTGTGTTACGTCGTAAGGCGATCTTCATATGTCATCAGGTATTGGATCACATATTTGTGGTGGATTATCGCCGCTTGTATAAACAAAGGCGCAACTTGACTTGAAAAACATTTTGGGCTTTTTCTCAAAGAGAAAAAAATACGGGTGTTATTTTGAGCTCCTAAACAAACGGGTTTTATTCGATTCAGCTGAGATTTTTAGGACTTCGTCTCTGATTATCATTCTTCAAAACAGTATCTCCGATTTATTTGAATTTGTTTGAGTTTTGAATGAGTTTTGATTGACAGTAGCGAAAAACCAAGTTCCAGCCGATTCAGTTATTTTAACAGCTGTAGCGGTGACCTACCACGGAGAAGACGTACTATATAGACAAACAGACACAATCGATCGTACTCGCTTTGAGTATTCAAATGAATATTTATAATTCAAGAGAAACAATAACAAGTGGAAGCCAGAAAGGCTCACACTCAGATTATAATAGAACATGTATTTATCGTCCAGCCTTCGCAACAGAGCCAGAGAAGAACTGTCAGATCAATGATGAACGTCGAACGGCTTTTAACTGCTACATTAATGTACACGAAGATCAATGTACGAACTAATAATAATAAAACTTGTGTACATGTTTCAATTCGAACCAACGTAAACACTACATAGCTAGTAGACTCTTCCACAGTCCCCCGCTCGCATCTATCTTTAGTATGAGCATGTGCTCTGACAACTTGGTTCTCCAGAGCCCATGACAAGCCAAAATAATGGCAAGTGGGCTCTGGGTACGAGAATGGACTGCATCATTTTATAGCTATAAAGCTACGTTTTAACCCTCCATTTACACTGTTTTAACCCTCCATTTAAACTCTAACCCTCCATTTACACTCTAACCCTCCATTTACACTCTAACCCTCCATTTACACTCTAACCCTCCATTTACACTCTAAACCCTCCATTTACACTATAACCCTCCATTTAAACTCTAACCCTCCATTTACACTCTAACCCTCCATTTACACTCTAACCCTCCATTTAAACTCTAACCCTCCATTTACACTCTAACCCTCCATTTACACTCTAACCCTCCATTTACACTCTAACCCTCCATTTACACTCTAACCCTCCATTTACACTCTAACCCTCCATTTACACTCTAACCCTCCATTTACACTCTAACCCTCCATTTACACTCTAACCCTCCAGTAAGTGCAAGCCAAACTGTCATTGCTCCAGCGACACATGTGGTCGATTCAAATGCCAATTGCAATGCTATGTCCTTACCAAATGGACTACTTCATGGCTGCACCATCACAACTGCTAACGTTTATTTGTATCCTCCAAACCACAACTATTTGCTTTGAACATTGTTTGAAGAACTAGCCCTTTTGGCTCAGTTTTTGACATGTATTTTGTAAATGATTTCTTCGAGAACCAGAACATAATTTATTCATACTTTATCGATTGTTGTATTAACCAATCATATTTGTCGAATTGAATAAATAAACCAATCAGATTTCGAGAAAGTTATAGACAATGCTTGCTCTTTTCTGGTCGTCGCGATTTGTCACGAAACTAGTCTATCGGCTTTTTTCAGTCGCTCCCTAGCCTGTCAAATTCCTTATATTTTTGTAAAAAACAAATCGAACATGGTTTTCCATTGTCTGTACTCTTATCGACAACGGATGACGCCATAAAATGTTCAAAACTTTGCAGTGAAACAACTCGCTACGCTCGTTGTTCCACTTGCGTTTTGAAAATTTTATGGCGTCATCCGTTGTCGATAAGAGTACAGACAATGGAAAACCATGTTCGATTTGTTAATTGACCATTCCAAACGCAAGAGATATTGTACAGCAAAGCATATGGGCATTTTGTCTGCGCATGCGTGAAATAGCAACAGTAACACAAAGACCCTCTGACACGCGCATAGATCCCGCGCCATCCCGTGCTAATTTAAATACCAGGAATAACAAACAAGATGGCGAAGTTATATCTCATATATTTATTTATTAACTTGCCTATATGAATATATGCAACTCAAAAATGATGGATTCTATTTTATCAATGTTGAAGGCATGCTGCAGTTGTCATAACAAGTATTTATGATGCAATATGAGTGTATATGAGTGTATAGTGTAAGGTGACGGAGGTCCAGACATGACAAGCTAAACTGACAATGGCTGCTGTCTTCGAAGTATACATGCACTTTGAACATTCCGAGCAGGAGCTAGACATTTTTCTAAAGTCATTTATTGTGATGAATGGAATGACTATATTGAATAATCTTCGCCTCCGTAACATTAAGCAGCTTGGGGGACGGTAGAAATCGAAAGATAATTTGACTTGAACGCTTGAAGCTGCTCGTCGCGAAATCCAGTAACTTGTAAGCAAAAATGCTGCAATGCAAAAACAGTGGAAACAAGTTTTAATTTTCTTAACACTAAACTAATTTTTCTGTAAAGTTTGTCCTCTCATTTATACTTTCAAAGACTTAGAATAAGGAAATAGACGAAGATATAAGAGAACCATGGCTTCGAGAAGCAACACAAAACAAACAATTCCGCCATTACACCGAGTATAGGGTGAGAAGAATATATTTAATCAGCAAGGCATTTTTTGAAGCCCCATTCTCTATAAAAACTGAAATTATATAAAGGAATGAATGCTGTGGTAATTATCTCCAACTTGGGAGTCGGTAAAAAATTTCATGCAATATCTCGTTAAAGTTCGATCTAAATTGAACACTTCTAAAGATTCAGCGGGTCATAGCTCGAAATCGCGTCCACCTGAAAGACCATTTCATTAAAATTCTAAAAGTTTACTTTCATCACACTTACCTGACGTTCATCCACGTAGAATACTTGATTGTGGAAATAATCAACGCTGAACATCCAACTCCAAACACCATAGTCGCATTTCAAAGCAAAATATCTCGACATCAAAAGAAATAACAGCGGCCAAACATATACCCAGGGGAAGAAGTGTTTATTGTCTTTAAAATGTGTAAACTTCCATTTCGTTTAAACTTTAGAAACGAGTAGATCTTCGACATAAAATCCTTAAAATGAGCTACCACCTGACAAATGCATCAGACTTCAATGTTATTTTACTTTGTTGACGCATGCGCAGACAAAATGCCCATATGCTCTATACAGAAAATATCATGCACACTGGGAATGTCAACTACGTGTTTTGACAAATGATAAAGAACTCATGCCTTTTGATTAATACCTGCAGTTTTTACTGCAGTGTTATTGCAAGTAACCAAATGTCGCAAAGGAGATTACTAAACGCTGGGATGAACGGAGTGAGGTGCGATATTGCGGAAAAATTATGCAAGCTCAATCAATTTATTAGAAAACGACGAACGAAGTTGTGTCAATTTCCTTAATTTGCATAATGTTTCTGCAATACCGCACCTTAGAGGATGAACGTCGGCTCTCAGCTAATAAAAGCGACTAATAGTTGCTCTATACATGAGTTCGGTAATTAATGTCTAAACATTTGACTATTTGATTGATTGGATACTATAATACATGTAGTAGTGCATGGTTTGACTCAAACAAACGGCGTTTACCCGAGTATGAAGTGAACAGTATAAAATAATTGATATAAATCGCGCGCTCTGATTGGTTGAGAAGCGTTCTCTATAACGCAACAGAGCACGGAACGTCATGGAAACCGGAGCCAAATTCAAAAATGGCTTCTTCACAGTTTCCGTGTTTTTGACTTGAACTTTGAGTTTAATTTGGTCAAAGAAAACGACGAAAATCAGCAAAGTAATGGTCAAGAATTATCTAACAAGCAACAAGAAACTAGTGGCAGTCGTTTAGCAGTCTTGAGCGAACATGACAGAGAAAAATGGTTGGACGACAGCATGGCCAAAATAACTAAGTACAACACAAAATGGGTTGTTACAATCTTCAAAGGTAAAAACAATAACAATGCATTGCTCTGTCATTTGTTTATTACCTGTTAACACTATAGTAATACATGTAGCGATTAAAAAAAACTAAATACATTGGAAGCAAAATTAAGCTTAATATTGATGTTTAGAAAGTAAAATTACAAAACTATCTATCGGATACACTTTGCGACACGGATAGATTGAGTAACAAGCTGTGTTTTTTTTGTGTGTAATTTCGCTTTTTATCTCGATTATATAAAGTCACTAACCAATAAAACTAACTATGTTTTTTTGTAAATACCTTATCTGTTTAAGAATGGAGTACTCAGAAAGTGCCACCAGTGCCACAACTTGAAGATTTGAGTGTTCAACAACTTGACGAAGAACTGTGTAAATTTTACACTGAAGTCCGTACGAGCAAAGGCGAAGAATACAACAAATCCTCACTTATTTCTTTCAGAAATTCAATTGAAAGACATCTAAATAATCCTCCTAACAACCGTGCATTGAAGCTCAACTCCGAAGTCTTTGCAAAGTCCAACAGAATGCTGAATGCAAAAATAAAAGAGCTAAAGCGACAGGGCAAGGCCAATGTAGAGCACAAAATACCAATCCATGTCAACGATTTGAAGTTACTCAAAGAAGGTCCAGCTTTACAGTTAACCAACCCATTGTCTCTACTCCGAAACATCTGGTTTCATGTGATCCTTTACTGGTGTAGGCGAGGACGAGAAGGTCAAAGGTATCTGAAGCCATCGAGTTTTGGCTTTGAGAGCGACGAGAAAAGGCAATTATATCACAATTGGGCGTGCGATGAACCCACCAAGAACCCTCCCTGGAGGTCTCCTAGATAAGCCCAGTAACGAAAAATACGCAAGAATGTACGAGACCGATAGCAAAACAGATGGGTACAGAGCCATGAAGCTGTTATTTACAAAGCTCAATCCCAAATGCGAAGCTCTATTTCAAATGCCGAGGCGAGATTGGAAAGAATGCAACGCTCAAGATGAATACTGGTATGAAAACAGGCCTTTGGGAGTAAATTCCCTCGGCAATATGATGAAAGTTCACAAAGCTCTCCAGATCTTACACAAACCACTGTGTGAGGGCCACATCGATTACATTGTGGTCGGAAGCTGGCCTAGCAGACCGCCACATTTGCCACATTTCAGGTCACAGAAATCCAGCAAGTTTGAGGCACTACAACTCACAGCCATCTAGTCAGCAGCTCCACCAATACAGCGACGTATTATCCATTGCATTAACCGGTCAACAGCCAAAGCAACTTGAAGAGAAGCAAAGGGTTGGAAATTCTGCTGTTCTCGAAGTTGGCGGATTATTCAACGGCTGCAATATTTTATCAGTTCAAATAAGCTTCGCTCAAGCTCCATCAAGTTTCACAAAGTAAACTGTTTTCAGTTTTCACTTGTACTTTTGTCTTGATTTGATTAAAAATACATTGTAGTTTATGAACATTTTCCGTGTTAAAATTAAGAAGACACCAATCATGACATGTTTTCTGTTATGAATGAGTACAAATTCACAACTTCTCGACGCTTTGTGTATGTTTGTAAATGCAAATTTTAGCCAATGAATGGCCGGCCAATGAACGCATAGTGTAACGTAGGGAGAATTTACCATTCCATTGTAAGAAATAAATGTCAAAAACTTTTAATTTTCGTTTATTATTTGTTTTCTGAATATTTTATAAAAGAAATAGAAAACTCGGCAGCAGTGCTCTGTCGAGTTATAGAGCACTTGGGAATTTTAAGAAGACTCGAGAAGTGCGCACTTCTCTCGTCTTCTTAAAATTCCCAAGTGCTCTATAACTCGACAGAGCACGCTGCCTCGTTTTCTATTTCTTCAGAGCAAGTCCCCAAGATAACAGGATTTTGATCCATACAATATCATCGATAGAAGCACTCCACTCCTATAAACACATAGAGAAATGTTCTTTATAGTACAAGTTACATGTAGGCGTTCATGTTGTGATATTTCGTTCTGGTTTTCCGCTTTCGTAACACAGATTTCTCGTTGATTTTCGAGGCTGTTTGACATGGTTATTTTTTACTGTTATCGTAACATCTTGACAATAATGCAGTTATACTTTCAAGTTACAAGGTTTTCTGTACGTGAAACCTTTCCCAAGCAAGCTAGGGAATCCACTAATATACACGGTTCGATAGTCAAGCTGTCATTGAGTGCAGCAGGGAGCCCATCCGTTGGTACATCCGGTTTCGGCCGAGTGATATGCAAATTACAAACATTCGATTTGAGATAATTTTATTCCATCGAAAACTGACATTACAAAACCTTATTAAATAAACTAGATCTTCATAATAAACATAATATACAAAATTATAAAAAACTACTGTATCGATTAGGGTGCATGCATTTGTTCCATTTTAAAAGACGCTTTTAATATAAAACATCAACATAAACTCGTCGTCATCGCGGTAGACAATAGACTGAACAAAAGGTACAAACTAGTGAAATTTACAATCAGAAAACTTGAGAAGGTTTCTTGTCGTCGCGTTTCAATTTCTAATAGTCGTTGAATCGGTAATAATTCTAAAAATATTGTGACCTAACTGAATTGTTCGTATTTAGTTTTGAGTCATATATGTTAATTTTCAAAGATGACGACTCCACCTAAGTAATGCGCAGGACTGGTAACGATTATCGTTGGAATGTTTGTTAGACAAATCGAGCAAAGCGAGTCTGGGGTTCTTTGGCGAATTTAACGTACTTGAGTTCGTTGGGATCGCTTATATTTTGTAAGTAATAGCAAACAATCGACCAAGAAGACAATGACTGCTAAGGTGGTAGCGTTTTTCTGCTTGTTGTAGCGACGATTTTGTGCAGAGATTCCGCTTTTACAAGTAAGTTTCAATTTATGTTTGTTTACAAACACTCTTAAGATTACCTGTCAGCAAAAATCAGACATCTGTAGCACAAGTCGAAAAATCGATTTGTCTCATATTATAGACTTAGGTAGGCCTTAATGTAAAACAACCACTGTATAGTTTTGTTTGGCGAAATATGGCTTTTGAATTGTTTTCGAGAAAAATGACAAAACTGATAGTTTCCGCCTCAATTTAACCCTTTGCAGGCCGATAATTTATGTCAAATTTAAAAGCTCTTCGCGTAGAAACTATATAATCTAGCGAACAAATTGAACTAACCTTTGACTGAGCGATGTCTTAAGTTTTACTTGGTTGGAGTTATGACTGTTTTTATCGAAGGTTTCGAATTTTTCTAAATTTATTTCCAAAGAATATACAAAATTATTGTCAAAAACAAGGTTTTTGTAAAGTTGAAATGATGTACTGTTAGGATCCTTTAAAATTTGGTTGGGTAAATTTATTTTGCGTGATGCTTCAGAGCTTCACAGTTTCCGGCGACAAATTCACCTACATTACCCGTCGGAGAGATCATGCGATTTGCATAATTGTACAGAGTTCGACACGGGAACCCTGCATCTTGTATTTTGACCCTCTGGTCGAACCTAGTCCTAGCTTTGAGCGATGGTGTGGACAAATTGAACAAGTTATCTATTAAGTTTGCAGGATTTGAAAATATACCAGCGCGATACAGAATGAACTCGACTTCATTTTCGGGACCTGAACAGGTAAACAACTTGCATTTTGTGTGCTACTATTTCCTTGTTGCACGATAAAAAAGAGGAACTATACAAGTGTCTTTTCGGTCTTTTCTGTCTCTATCTCCAACCCAACGATGTGAACGAACAGCAAACATCTTCCATATTTTCAGTTATACTAACTAGACATAAAACTCTTGGATCCAACACATTATCTTCTACAAGTGTACTATGAGGCTTCGACATCTTTCCTGATATCTGTCCAGTAAATAGTTATTTAACATTGGATATATAATATACACCAAACACAATTCTCTATTTCATTGAATCCACCATATTTGTATTAATTACTGCATATCAGTACAAACTTTATGCAATGGTGAGAATAAAAGTGATCTCTGACTGCTGAAAGTCTAGCTCTCTGTCTATGACCAGATTGTTATAGTGTTNAAGTCTAGCTGTCTGTCTATGAGTATGACCAGATTGTTATAGTGTTGCATTCGGTCTATAATTTACAGAGGATTTACCTGAACAGAACATTAGTTCATTCACTGCTTCAGAAAAAAAACTCTTGCAAAGACCTAAAATACAATAAACAACGAACACTCAAAATGATAAGAAACTTATATAAGCTTACATACAATTTAACGACAGCAATATAAATTTGTGCATTTCACCAACAAAGTAAGCTTAACTTAATCTGAGCTGCTCGATTTCCCCTAGATTTGAGAAACCCTTGGAACATTCAATCCACTTCAATCTTCAAGCAAAAGCGACACATCACATGCACATAATCATATTTTCAACCAAATATACTAAGATGAACGAGAAGATGATCAGAGAACGAAAACAAAGTTTTAACAACAACGGAAAAAGCCAAAAGTACAGCTGTCTTGAGCCAGTTGAGGTGACCGCGAGCTGCATGCACTAAATGGAGTCTCGTTCATCGTGAAGCTTATTATAAAAGTCTTAACTTACCTTCACAGTTGCTAGAACAGAGCGTTAAAATAAGCTTTGATTGTCTTTAAGATTGAAAACCAGAATAGTACTATACTAAAGAACTCGTGCCTGCTTTTCAGACTCAATTTTTAAATATTGCAGGTTCTGACAACTAACGTACTGACGAGTACTCCCACAGGAAATTTTGGGCCAGGACTGCTTCACCACGTAAAATGATTGGTGGATAAAAGCGTGCCTTTAATTGGTTGATATGACGGAAGACCAGTCTGCCATGCAGGACCGTTCTACCACGCTACAGACCCTGGTGTAGGCTGGTCACGTGTCTCCAAGAATCTTGGAGGTTCGTACCCAGGCTGCCATTTTCTAGCCTCCGCATACAGCGCCACAGGAAACCCATCTGATATAGTTTTAGTATTTTAGAGTTGCCTGCGGAGGCTAGTCGAAAGTAATCGAAAGGGCCTGTACTGAAGAAAATACGTTCGTTGATGTTGCGATTGTTTTGCCTCAAATAATAAATAAAATCACCTGGAGCAATTCTGGGGTTCGGACGGTGTAATTAATGAGACACATTACAACTGAACAGGTCAGATCGACAGTTTATTCGCTATTTGTATACAAACACCTTTCATCTCTAACGGCTAAAGTACAAAACATGTTGACGTGGATTGACGTGTCACATACTGCAAATCTCAAGAGCACTAGCAAATTATGTAAACAATGTCAATAATATATCAGTTTGCCGTGTCGCCGTCAGTAGTCTTGCTCGTATAAATTGATACCTTGCTTTACGGTAAACGATCTCGATCGGTGGACTTTTTAATGTTCCTAAAGACATTTCAATGCTTCGATAACACTCACACATCACTTGCAGCGGCTTCGGTCTTCCTAATTCGATACATTTAGGACCAGAAAAGAACTATCCGTTGAAACTATAAATTCACTCGATGCGATTCGAATTTTAATTTATGCTATATTTAGCAACCTTCGATATGGACCAATTAGAAGGCTTGTTGTGTTATCCAATCAAAATGCGTTTTAGTCCAGCCTACACCAGGGTCTTCTCTCGAGCGTCCGCCATTTTGAAAATAGCGAGAAGAGAGGGCCCTGGGGACGAGGTTGGAGCTCCATCGGTATGACTGCGATCGATAAGTTGTCTATTATAATGATAACATGATCAAAGAAAAACACATGATTGGTCCAATTTCTATCATGCGCCATCATTATCGCTTGTCAGCGGCTGTAGTTTTGGAGGAGTTTTTTTAGTTTCTACACTTTTCAGTTTGGGATTTTAATTTGCTTGTTCACTTGATTATTTACTGTTCAGTAATGTTCAGTAATGCATCGTAAGCGGGCTGGCGGATCCTAGTCTCCTTTGCAGCCGTCCTAGCTTAATCGAGTCTCGGTCCACTTCATTCACCTAGGGGAATGAAAAGTGGACCGAACGAGACCAAGGACGGCTGCAAAGAGACAGTACTCAGTGTAGGGAAGAACACGAACTACAAGTGGCAGTGACGATCGCAACTGTAGACATTACAGTAACCCAGGTATTAATAAGGTAAAGCTTATTAACTTATAGTTAGTAAGACTCGTAATTTCTGCATTTTCATTCACACAAAAAAAATACATTTTTCCTGATTTTTGCAGTCATTTTAATAATCTTAGCTTTGTAAAACTAAAAGTATAAAATATAAGAATGTCTACTATTTAATTATATTATTATCACGTCAGTAAATTTCTATACCGTATACATGTACGTATTATATCAGATGAGGTGTACACTGTAACTTGGTTGCAACGTACACAAGGATACTACCACTGAGCTGGATATGCCTGTATAAATATACCCATAGTAAATGTCCATCTTGTTATCTGCAAGAGCTCTCACACTAGTTTTATATTTTATGATTATAAGGTGCATGAGCAGCAAGTTATGTTAAAACAAGACATGATTTACATATAGAAGGAAAGGTAACAAGGAATAAACACAAAATGACTTGTAGGAGAGAAGGAAGGACAAGAGATGACGTGAGTTGAATCTACATGTAATATGTGCCTAATTATCAATAAGCTAAGCTGACTGTAAATATTTTTATCAACCTATTTAAAAAAAGGTTGTCAAGGACATCAGTCCATAGCGGCATAGGCGGGATCTTTAGCCAAAAATGGCACTTCCTGTATGAAAAGCTAGACAAAGTTTGAATCAAAGTTTATGAAATATTTCTGGCATACATGCCATTCAAGCACCATCCAAGCTGTTACCATAATGCAATTCAGTCTTGGTACGACCTATTGCCTATGGACCGATGTCCAAGACAACCTTTTAAATTGAACTACACTGTAGTTGTATGCACCTCGAAATTAGTAAAAGGGCGAAGTTTCAGCGCATAATGTCTGACACAGGAGAAATGGGAATAAAAATAAAATCCATCGTTTTCTAAGATTTTGTTTGGAAAATGCATTGGATGGCATGGCTCTTGCCATCCAACGCATTTTCCAAACAAAATCTTAGAAAACGATGGATTTTATTTATTTAGTCATTTCTCCTGTGTCAAACATTATGCCCTGAAACTTCACCCTTTTACTAATTTCGAGCTGCTCTTTTCATTTCTGGAGTTCATTTTGACATTGCTGTTCGTTTTATGGGAGTTAGGGTCACGTGACCTCTTAGTGCAAGTCGCCTATTCTCAGCCATACACAACTAACAACACTTATTTCTTGTTTCACTTATTTTTATGTTTCTGATGGTTGTTTCTGATAGACGTATGTATATAGTATATACAATGTACATACAGCAATATGCAGAAATTCTGATCCTTTTGACTAAAATACACATGTACATGTATATCAAAGACCTACTTAAAATCACGGGATTAAGCTTCCATGATATTTTTTTCATAAAGCCTCGCTGGCAGACAAGTAGAAAAAAATATCAGCGTAGCCATCCCATAATTTTAAGTAGGTTTTTGATATATATGTATTTTAGTTCAAATGATCACAATTTCTGCATATTGCTGTACATATATAGTATGTATAATAGTATACATGTACCATTGAATAATCGTTGTTGGGTTGAAAATCATGAAAGCTATGACCAAAAGGAATTCTGGTGTTAATCTCTTTCTAGCTGGACAACATTAATGACATTGACTGTACAAAACATGTATATTGAATGACAATTGATATTAATATCCATTTCTTTTTGTCTCCTAGTAATTCTGCCAGACGCGGTCCATTCTGAATGTATTCAGTTATTTATTACTCTATTTTTAATTTGATTAGCATTTTGTAATAATTACAATTGTTTGATTTTTTTTTTTCAATTTGATCAGTAATAGTTTTTGATTTGATTATTTGTATATTTTATCAAGTGATATATCAATTTAATAAAGTTATGTACATGTACTCTGTTTATGGACCTGTCATTTATTAGAGAGGGGCTGGTGCAAAAGGGGGAGGACCATTATTTTATGTGTCAACCAAAAGCGTAGCCTGCAAAAAGCTGCCTTCTCTTTGATGCTCAGTCAGCTGCTTTTCACAGGCTATACCAAAAGGGGAGGGTCACAAAAATTTGGAAAAGCATTTAAGAAAAGATCACATATACCAGTTTGTAAACAGAAAGTTTTAATAGGCTTCGAACAACATGCAGTCATGTGCAGAAGTATTGAACAATTAAGCAGTCGTCATTGCCTGAACATACTACATGAAGTACAAATCTGCATCAGTAATATATATACAACTAGACGCTCTTCTAGCGTGAAGTCGGGCTTCTAAATGAAATGTAACCTATTTGAACTAAATATAGATATCCTATAGTGCGATTGAAACAGTTTTTGGTTGCTCGTCGTTGCATGACTCGAGCTCGATAGAACATGCTTTCCTTGCAATTTCAGTACTGCGAACTTTACAGTATATCAGTAAAAACGTTAATAGCCCGACTTCACGCTACTAGAGCGTCCTGTTTCAATCTAAATTTAGATTTAGACGAGAAAAGACTTATATTTTGGCCCCTTGACCTCCGGTGCTTTCCCTGATTGGTTTGTGCTTTGTAATCTTTCTTGGCCAGACTTCATGTCTAGGTGCATGCGCTGTAGAACCCAATATGCTTTTTGGGGTCGACGAAGAACGCTCTGCATTTTTAGAGTCGGGGCTTCCACAGGAAGCCCGACTAATAAAGGTTGTCAGAGAGAAAGGTGATAGGATAGGAGAATGGCCATTCTAAGGTTGTCCAGGCCCATAGCCAGACCAAAATCTCTCCCGAGGCACTTCTGTCAGTGCAGCCAAAAATTTTATAGCTGCGCATTGTGGACAGTCAGCCTTCAGTTTGTCAATTCAGTTAAAAGATAAATATATTCAGCGATGTTTTACCGAGGCAAGGCTCGCCTCATACTGGCTACGGGCCTGTTGTCAGAGAGAAAGGTGATAGGAGATAGAATGGTCATTCTAAGACCAAAGTTGACTGTGGGTCAGTTGAAATCATTCTATCTTAGTTTTATTCTGTTAATTACTTATACTTACAACTGAAAGCTTTATGAACTAAATTGTCAGGTTATTTGCATACACCTATACACAAATCTATAGTTCCATCTGGTCTTAGAAGTGACCATTCTCCTATCTCCTATCACATTTCTCTCAGACAATCTTAGAATGACCATTCTCCTATCATCCACTTTCTCTCCGACAACCTTTTACGAAATATGCCGTATACAATAATAATAATATTTGTATAATATATGTAAGTATAGCCTGCGTAGCCCAGCGCTGGGGGAAAAAGGAGGGGAAGAGAGGGGGAGGGGGACTGGGGAGAAGGGGAAAGGAGTGGGAGTCCCCTCCTTCCCCTTCTCCCTTCCCCTCCTCCCTCTCTTCCCCTCCTGTTTTCCCTGCGCCGGGCTACGTAGGCGAATGTAAGTACAGAGTCTCCAACCATACCGAGTTCCTCGGGATTATCCCATTTTGCCTCGAGATGTTCAAAAGAGACTCACACCTTTTAAGTTCGCTAAAGAGTCCCCTACAATTCAAATCCTGATTTGGGAAGGTCCATAGGTTGGACACTCGGAGGGTTTCGGGACCATATTGAAGAAGTGACTGAAGCGGGCTAGGGATAAGAAGGGAAATAAGAGAAGGAATAAACTATATTGACTGTGGTCATATGGCTTGGCCTATGTAAATCAGGGAAACTGAGTTCGCTATTTCCAGCCGATGCCGGTTTCAGTTAAAAAGTAGATTAACTGTAGTCCTTAGAAATGATATATGAGCGTAAACTATACGACACATCCCCTGTGTAGAAAACGAGGGGTGATAGGATTACGACAAGAAATGTGTGTATTTTCTATCATGCTCAGAACGAACGATAGTTGATGTTAATTTGTCACCCCACTGAACTCGATACACTTTGGGGTTGAAGCAATAGGAAACCAGCTCTCAATGTTTGGAGTTTTAATGTCAGTAACTAATGTTAATTTGGCTTAGCCGCGGGCAGTTCTTTTCCACGATAGTATACTAGCTTGTGTATATGGGGGAAAGGCGTGTTAGAGTTCGTTTCGTGTCGGTCAACGTTTCCAACTGACTTCTTTATTCCCAGGCTGCGTTTATAAGTTAAAAAGTAGATTGACTGTGGTCCCAATAAATGGTATGAGCGTATAGGAGACATCTCTTGTGCTCGGGTGTAATAAACGAGGGGTGATAGGATTACGACAAGAAATGTGTGTATTTTCTATCATGCTCAGAACGAACGATAGTTGATGTTAATTTGTCACCCCAACTCGATACACTTAGGGGTTGAAGCGATAGGAAACCAGCTCTGAATATTTGGAGTTTTAATGTCAGTAACTATAATGGTTCTTTTTCACGATAATATAGCCTATGTATATAGGGGGAAGGCGTGTCAGAGTCCGTTTCGCCATCCGCGGTCAACGTTTCCAACGCACTCCTTTATTCTCAGGCTGCGTTTATAAGTTAAAAAGTAGATTGACTGTGGTCCCAAGATCTAGAAATGATATGAGCGTATAGGAGACATCTCTTGGTATCTTCTGTGTAGAAAACGAGGGGTGATAGGATTACGTCAAGAAATGTCTGTATATTCTATCATGCTCAGAACGCGGTACTATCGTGAAAAAGCCGGAACCATTAGTTATTGACATTAAAACTCCAAATATTCAGAGCTGGTTTCCTATCGCTTCAACCCCAAAGTGTATCGAGTTGGGGTGACAAATTAACATCAACTATATGGTTCGTTCTGAGCATGATAGAAAATACACACATTTCTTGACGTAATCCTATCACCCCTCGTTTTCTACACCCGCGATACCAAGAGATGTCTCGTAGCACCGATCTAACGTAGTCTAATTGGACAAATGCCGTAAGTCTAAAATTAGACCGATGGGCACAGCCCATGGTGGAAGGTCTTCCCTGCCTTCCATGTCATTGACAAAGCTTTTGTTCTGATTTCAACCAATAAGAGCCCAGCTCTATGAATATTTGATTCGGTGTTTGCTGAACTTCCAATATCGGAATAAGCTAGCTATGGCGGAAAGAGCTAATTATAGGAAAATTTCCGACAAAGAAAAATTAATTCTAATTCATTATTACGATGAGAGGGGGATGGTTAGTAAAGCGAGCAGTTATACACCATTAATAGAGGAGGCAGCAGAAGAGACTAGCCTTTCCATTGATCAAGTAAAGGTAAGTTTAATACTAGTAAAGCTTACAAAACGAAGAGATCGATCCCCGTGTTCAGTTTTACTTCTAGCTCGGGATTATACCGCTAGAAAATATAATGCAGACCTGTTTCGGATGATTTATGAATAGGAAAAATGTTGAATACAGCTATACTAGGGCTCAGTTTTAAAACGAGCAATGATCTGAGAACTGTGTGACACGAGAATTTTTCAATGCACATGCTGCTCGGAGCCGGCTGGTTTAATAATTGCCGTGAAAAAACAACACGGCCGAACCGAACCGGATGGACGAGACGGACCAGATTGGAACCAATGGCAATAGTTATTGAAAATCAATTCGAAGACGAGAAAATGAATTTATTTTCTTTTAATTAAGCAAGTTTAGATTCACGTAAGCTTAGTTATTTGAAAGTGGCGTTCAGTTTTATTTTGTAAAACGACGTAGCAGCGTAGGCATTTCCTCTGCCGTATGAGCATAGTTTAAAAACAGCTTTTGTTGGGATCATATTTGCATAAAAGTCATCACATGCAGTTGTACGTAAGCTTTTACAGTATAAACTTACTCTTACTTGATCAAAAAAGGCTAGTCTCGCTTCTGCTGCCTGGTAGCCCAAGCTGTGGACTTGTGGCGAGATTTACAATAAATGTATGGAGCTTCACAGCAACTTTGAAAACCATCTAAATAAAATTCTACAAACCCTCAAAGTAGTCCTACTTGTTTATTGTGTTGTCCTTTGGAATTGTGTGAGGTTTGGAGCCATTCCCATCGATTTTGAGAGAGTTGTTTCAAAAAACTGATCCCTTGAGTTTACCTGCCGGAAGTTACATTTACACTTCCGGTTGACGTCGCCGTCGTAAATTTTGTGAATTTGAAACAGAGACTGATATCGATCGAGTCCGCTTTTAATACGAGGGAGACATGGGCTGGGGGCTCGCGGTATTGCGGTATCCGTCAATTTTTTTGTGCGATATTACGGTATCGTCCTGGACCCGGTTGCACGAAAGGTGAATAGCGCCTTATCCACTGGATAAGTCCTATCCAACGGATAAAATTTATTGGATAACTGCATCAATTTTATCCGTTGGATAAGACTGATCTCATTGTGGATAGCGTTATTCACCTTTCGTGCAACCGGGGCCTGGTCTGCGGCATTTGGCGATTTGGGGCTACGCCCAAATTTCTTTAGCGTATTTCGGTATTCCGGTGTTTTCCAAAACATTACTACTGTAGTTTCAAATTTCAATCTTAGATGCGGTATTACGGTATTTTTATTTTTTTGATGCGGTATTGCGGTATCAGCTACCCCCCAACGTCCCCCTGTAATAGAATACCGAAGTGTGACGTCATGAAAACAATAATTTTCGCTTTATTAACTTTCGATCCCCGATTTCGAAAGAACATCAATAAAGAAGCTTAAATTCCAAATTTGAGAGCAATCGGTTAAATAGCGGCTGAGATATATGGCCAGTTGAATATATAATTTCCCCACACAAATCACTGTAATTTCGGCCTGGATCATAACTTTATGATACAGTGATTTGTGTGGGGAAATTATATATTCAACTGGCAATATCTCAGCCGCTATTTAACCGATTGCTCTCAAATTTGGCATGTAAGCTTCTTTATTGATGTTCTTTCGGGGATCGGGGATCGAAAGTTAATAAAGCGATTATTATTATTTTTTATGACGTCACCACTTCGGTACTCTATAGGACTCTGGCATTCTAGCTTGTAGTCAAATGATGCCAAATGAACCTAAAATACCTCATTTTTCAATAATTATTGGTTCCAATCTCGTCCGCGGGTTCGCCGTTCGTGTTTATAAATCAGCCGCAAATCAGCTACGCTGGTACATGTATGTAGTAGTTAGTATCATGCATATATGCATGTTTCAGGAGTGTGGAATAAAGGAGTGAACTTGGGAATTCAGTCAATCAGCAAATTAATGATCCAAAAAAATGAAATTGCATGAATAGTAAGACATTTAAAACGGAAATGGGAGGGAGTGGAAAGGGGGGAAGGTAGAGGGGGGAAGGGAAGGGGGAAAGGGAGGGGGAAGGTGCTGCTGACCCTGTTTGGGACAAAAAAAAAACTAAAAAGGACAAAATACACACTCGATCTCTTGTTTTACACAACCTTCATCTGATGTTGACCTGCTATAAAAGACCAGAAACATCTCCAATCTTCAATTGCTAAATACTGTAACCATTTTTAACAATTGAAAAATTCCCCTAAATGATGTTTCATGCAAGCAACATTGGTGAAACTCTAGAATGTTATGCAATTTAGTCTCTAGTTTGTAAGTCTCTGATGCATATTTTGTGGAAAAACTCTAAAATAGTATTAACCATAATGCACCCAATATATGGATATACTGATATACTTGATTTACATAATTTTTGCAATCGGCTGTAATATAATATAATATAATACAGCAATATGCAGAAATTTGGATCCTTTTGACTAAAATACATATATATCAAAAACCTACTTAAAATTATGGGATGGCTAGGCTGATATTTTTTTCTAGTTGTCTGCCAGTGAGGCTTTATGAAAAAAATATCAGCGTAGCCATCCCATAATTTTAAGTAGGTTTTTGATATATATGTATTTAGATCATATTGCTGTATACAGCCTTTTGCAAAAATTCTGTCGCGACCAAGTATATCAGTATATCACTATATACTCGTGTGAGTCCCGCATGCCCGAACGCTACCCCTACACGCATTTCAAGATGGCTGACTGTACAAGCATGGATTGGAGAGTCATGAATACGATACGATCTACACACAAACGTTATTTTCACATTCATTTGATAGTATAAATATTCGGGTATATAGTGATATACTGATATACTTGGTCGCGACAGAATTTTTGCAAAACTTAGGCTGTAATATAATATAATATAATATAATATAATATACTAATATAATATAATATAATATAATACATTTATAATATAATAAATATAATATACTAATATAATATAATATAATATAATACAGCAATATGCAGAAATTCTGATCCATTTTGACTAAAATACATATATATCAAAAACCTACTTAAAATTATGGGATGGCTACGCTGATATTTTTTTCTAGTTGTCTTCCAGCGAGGGTTTATGAAAAAAATATCATGGAAGCTATCCCATGGTTTTAAGTAGGTCTTTGATATATGTGTATTTTAGTCAAAAGGATCAGAATTTCAGCATATTGCTGTATAATATAATATACTAATATAATATAATATAATATAATATAATATACACCTAATTTCAAAAACGTTATCCAATAATAATCAAAAAAGCCAAATAGGATTTCATTAAAAGACAAAAGAAGTGTACTCAAGCTGAACTGTCTCTTTTGTCTTTTTGAATGAATTCGTATTTGGCTATTTGGACAACGTTTATGAAATTAGGTGTAATATAATATAATATTATAATTATATTAACCTAAAATAATCATGCATTCAATTACTAATAAATTATTAGAAATGGATTGGAAACTGGACTGGAAAAAGGAAGAAAGAGAATGCTGCTAAATCAGACGATCATGAGTCTGCAAGCAAAAAAGTGAAGCTGCCCTCCTACATAAAACCTACTACAGGATATAACCTGTTCTGTGGAGAATTTTTTAAATCAGGTGAGTAAAGTACTGTTAAGCCATCAGATCTACAGACTATACTGGATTGCATGTAGATGATGAAATATTTACATTATTAATAGGTTTTATCCATTAACCATGCAGCAAGCAGATTCTATTGAGACACAGGAAGGCTAAAAGATTGCATGTTTTTGTAGTTGTTTTTAAATTAATATATTACTAATAATTATAATTATTATCCTGAAAAGATACAAGCATCCCCACCAGTGTTTTAATTTATTATGGATGAAATAATAATAATAACTTATAATAATATAATAATCATCATCAAATATTTAACAGGATAACCCATCAGATGTTCAATGTATACCACTAAAAGAAAAGAAAAAAAATATTGACTTGTACTATAAAAATGTGGAAATTGCAGCCAGGATTCATAATTATTATAATAAAAGTGATTGACTCTGGCTTAAACTGTGTGAAATTAATTTATAACATAGGTATGATATAACGCACGCTCTGATTGGTTGGTTAGCGTGTGTCAGTAAGCCCACGGACACACGCTCACGCCCATGGACACACGCTCACATCATCGGCATAGCGCGCGCTCTGAATTCAATTGGAAAATCAAATTGTTTTATTTGAATTTGCAGTGACTATGTTATAAAAGAAATGGTCAACGCTTCAGCTGTGCGTCCATCGAGTTTATGGAGCACTTGGTAATTTGGGAGAGCACTCGTGAAGCCTCGAGCAATGCCTCGAGCAACTCTTACGCTTCTCTCGTGCTCTCCCAAATTCCCGCGTGCTCCATAACTCGATGGACGCACGCTAAGTGTTGACCATTCCTTAAACAGACGTTTCGGTCCACATCTCGTACCTTCTTCAGTGTGAAAAAATGTTAGTGTTGCATGCGCTTATTTAAACTAGCGGTTTGTGCACGCTTTTTTTTGACTTGTACTGTATAGCACCATGCAGGTATCAATAATTATTGTAGTATTTTCCACTGTGCATTATGTATTAAATAGTTACTGAGGCTGGCAGCAATATTAGATATATTGAGCTGTGGCCGAAGCTGACTGCAATATAACTAATGTGAGTGAGTGTGAGAGTCATGTCCCTCCTAGCAGTACTGTTATAAACACTGACACATTAAACAACAACAACACACAACAACAATTAATATTGTTGCTGGCTGAAGTAACTATATTACAATTACTGAGCTTCATCAATCCCGCCCAAATCACTGCCATTTGAGCAAATTACATTTCCAAGTCATCAATGTGCATTAAAACGTAAAACTGCACATGGCTTACAGCTCTGCTTTGGCATAAGACAAAGTTGTGCAAGGAATCAATAGGTTTTGATGAGGGTCAGTAATTATAAAATAATATAACTAAAATATAAAATATACAGCATAAAGTTAACTAGAGTGCAAACACTAAAACCGTGAAACAGTACAAACTAGTTTAAGTGCAAAATAGCACCAATGAAACAATAGAAAACAAAAGACATTGCACTATTTAGTGCTAATTAAAGTTAGCACTGTTTCATGGTTTTAGTATTTGCACTCTAAACACTTATATATATACTGCAATACATTAATTATTACAAAAATATTCAAGCAAAAGAAAAGAAAAATAAGTACATGCAGTTGAAAAAATAGTTGGATTTATTTCACTCTAGAACAGTCAAGATCAAGTAGTTCCCTGTCTTCGAAGAATAAAGTCGCTGCCACATCGTGGAACCGATTTTCAAAAGAAGAGCAGGCAGCATATAATAAAAAGGCAAAGGGATTAAATATGGATCTGGACCCTGAAAAACTGTCTATTCAAGAAAAACACCAGATTGTTGAAAAACACATGAAGCAGATAGTTAAGGAGGTAAAATTTATTCACTTATAAGGGCACTTAATTTAACATAATTTTAGGGCTGAGAATTAAGTACACATGTATTTTGTACACCTTGATTGGATATATAGCTACATGTAGACCTGGTGTCGAGCACATGCAGTCATCATGCATATCTGTGAAACAAAATCAAAGAAGTATTAATTGTTTAATTGTTTTTATTTATAAAGTAGGTGATATCATTGAACTATAACATGATTCCTCATGGCCCGACTAGCTTTTGTTGTTCTGATCTAATTCCACAACTGGGCACACAAAGGGAATTGTTTTGTTTCACGGATATAACGA
The DNA here is from genome assembly GCA_033675265.1 of Actinostola sp. cb2023. Classification (NCBI taxonomy): domain Eukaryota; kingdom Metazoa; phylum Cnidaria; class Anthozoa; order Actiniaria; family Actinostolidae; genus Actinostola; species Actinostola sp. cb2023. The sequence continues at coordinate 33,370 of JAUJYZ010000100.1, read as the reverse complement.
CTGCACTCTACACATACATGTATACTTATAATTAGATTACACACTTTAATTTGTATATTATTAATTAATATATATGTACATCTTTTGGTATTTTAAGCTTACTTTTGGTGAAATTGATATTTAAACTTAAATACTCCATGATTTCATGAATAATTAATGAGGGAAATACAATAGAAATCATAAGCGTAGCAGACATCTGTATTTTGGCAAGAGATTCGTCCTCCTTTGCATTCAACTTTAACTTGGATTTTCTTGGCCAAACTGTTTCCTATCATCCAAATTATAGTAAAACATCCACTTATACATGGTTGGATTCGATAAGTAATATACAATATTCGCGTCCGATATCTGTATGGGATTTACAAACTCGAGCCGTAGAGAGAGTTTGTAAATCCCATACAGATCGGCCGCTCATATTGTATATAGCACATAAAAAGTAATTCAATAATAATATTTAGTAATAATAATAATAATAATAATTAAGACTGTATAACTTCTGTTTTAGGAGTTAATACCCTCTAACATATAATAAAAAATTAGTTACAGAGCTTGCACAATAGGGTATGTACATGTACATTGTATATCTCATGATTTTGCTAATGCCTGTTTCCCCATGCATTTTTTTCCTACAAATATAGGTGAAGTTTCTTGAAGAATTGGGGGTTGAATTTTCAGGAATTTTCTTAATGCCCTCTGGAGAGGTTTGCCATTTAGGATCCACTGCAGGACAGCAGTTTCTTGATATCAATTCAGATGTGGATCTGAAGTTTCGAGAACACTTTGGTATGTACTACAAACATACATGCATGCACACTAAATAATCATTAAAAACATATTTTTTATCAATATTATATTAATATTTGAGAGAAAAAAGTGGTATTTTTAATAGACTTGAACTTTAAAAAAAAGCTAGCTATAATACAGCACCTAGGCACATCTAAAATACTGGTAACTGGCCATGTGACAGCTATATAATATATACTAACCAGAAGCAGTAAAAAATATATTTTTAGAGTGGTTTACATAATATTGAAATACAGACAGACAACAAAGACAATGTAAGGATTGCTGTTTGCAAACTATTTTCAAATACTATACAAACCTCTCTGGAAAGCCTAGCTAATACTCTTTTTGTTTCACTAGTATTAATGAAGATCATTTGCAAACTTTAAGATTATGTCTTTGTTACAGTGCTATGACTTCAACCGGGGTCACTTAAATAACAAGAATGCTCTCTCTTGATTGGCTGAAGTACACAAATTTGAAATTGGCTTTGTTTTCGTCTGAATTGTGATTGGTTCTAGTTGTCTAAGTCACTAGGCCCTGGTTGAAGTCGTCACACTATAATATTTTATTGTATGTTTATTAATGCACTATCAATAGTTATTAATTTATCAGTTTACCAGTACCAGTTAGCGTGCAGCTACCAGTATTTTAGAAGCTACATGTACAGGTAATTTACTGAAGTCAATAATAATTATTATTATCCTTTTTTTTCTAGCATGCCCCAAAATCATTTATAAATACACAGAGAAGGATGTGACAAAGCTATTTCAAAAGAAATACAGTATGTTTTTGTTTGGAGTTATTGAATGTTATTTGCAGCTTCCAATATGACTGGTTTTCTTTCTATAAAGAGGGGAAATTAAAAATGGAATTGAAGGAATATTTTCAGTACATACAGTACATGTACTACATACATGACTGCATCCCCAGCAGTGCATGCTTGAGCTTCAAATGAGTTGTGAACTGTCTTATAAATAAGCTCTTGACAGTATTCATGTGATTGAAAGAGTAGGGTGATTTAATGGATGCATTTGTACGTCTCTAATATTATTAATAATAATTATTAATTATTATTATTAATAGGGCTCTATTGGAATAATTTACAGGTGAACTTGTGGGCCATCCATGTGGAGAGGTACCCTGGAAAAGGGAAAATTTTTATGCAAAGGGAATGCCAGAAGGGACCTCCCTTAAAAAACCATGTTTCTATGGTGCCAAACAAATTCAAGGTATCATGAAACAATCAGAAACCATACAATTTGTTTTCAAGGAGCTGGCCAACCAGGCTGGCCCATCAGGGTCATCTACGCCAGTTGAGACAAATGAGGCTGGTCCATCAGGGACATCCATGCTGGATGAAACAAACCAGTCACCAGCCCCTTCAGAGTTAGATGAGGCCAATTACAATAATATAACTTCAACAGAAGCGAAGATGGTGCTACGCAAGGTTGTAGGAGAGGAGGCTGCCACTCGTGCTATACATGGAGGTGACCTATTGCAAGAAAGTGAAGTTGAGGTCATGAACCTCTCACTAGTGTCACATGAAATCCATCTGCTGCTGCATCTGTGTGAGCACTTATTCACAGATGATGCTCTAACATCAGTATCTAGCAACCTCCTACACAGCACAGAGGTGTGTGGGTTAATACTACCCACCTACACCACAGCTGATGACACCTTTTGGTTGTTCTATGCAGTCGGCCATACTCCTTCAGATATTGTGGCCCTGAAGAATCAAAAGTCACGGTCACGCATTTGGGGTCACTGGTTTGACCTGAATCCCTCCAGTGGAAACTACACTCTGCAAGAGGCAAGGGCATACCTGTCTGCCAAAAACATCATCCACAGCAGAGTGGGTGGTGTGGTGTACCATCAGTACCAGATAAGTCATGGTCAGGTATACAGGCCACCACCTAGCATGAAGAAGGCCATCTTTTCTATTCTTGCTCGGCAGGGATTTGTTGAGGGTATTTAAAGACAGGTACATGAATATGCATGTAGCACCTATGTTTCAATACAATGGCTTCATACACCTGTAAGTATAAATAGACATTCCTTTTATTTAGCACAAGTTTCTGATCTATAGATTTGAAGAAACTGTTGTTGTAAAAATCTGTCTTTGGGATGTATTGAATATCAACTTTGTTTTCTTTTATAAACAATAATAATTTGTATTATTGCTAATTTATGTATAAGAGTAATTTAAGTGCGAGGACTTCAACCGGGGCCACTTAGACAACAAGAACCAATCACAATTCAGATGAAAACAAAGCCAATTTCAAATTTGTGTACTTCGGCCAATCAGGAGAGAGCATTCAGGTTATCTAAGTGGCCTCAGTTGAAGTCGTCGCACTGTAACTAACATTGAAAAGGAAAGTCAATCTATCACGACTATATATGTCCTTGTTGTTTTTAAGGCACTTGTAATGAATTTAAGAATTAATATTATAAAGGGAATAAACGGGGAGCATTCTGTCTTTTTTTTTCCCACTTACGTAACATCTGCTAACAATAATGTCCTTGTCAATTATGTAGTCAAAGTGGCCAGATTCAAGGATGTCTTGGAATTTATCACCTATTTCTAGTGCCGAGGGGTGTGTTTGAATGACACAATTTTTTTTCTTTTAAAAGTTGATTACATATGAAGTGAATAGTGATTGTCTCCCTTTGTTCTTCCCGTTTTCGCATTTCATTGATTGTGCGTGCCTTACGGTATTTTCACTGTTGGCCCTTTGTGGGCGCTACAATAATTATTAATTCGGTGATGGTGTTATGCCTCAGATACGTGATACTGTCCCTGTTCGTTTTATTTTCGGTTTATTTCCGTTGCTCTAACATTTTGTGAAGTTTTTGTTTTGTGTCCTCTCCCGCGCTATTTGGGTTTTCCCTATCTCCTATGGTAGCCTGAAAGGGTGTCTAATGCCCTAGTCGGATTACTGACGCTCAGGCTGTCATCCCTTGGGTGGGTTACTCCCGCGCAGAAACGCTTTACCTTATATTTCCATCTCCTTTTACCACCCAAGGGCTGGCAGCCTGTAGATTATTGATTCACGCCCACCTTTCTGTGGCTGCAGCTGCCTCCATATATAGTGTCATACACTAGCTAAAGAACAGTCTCGCGCGTTTCACTATGCCTTCCACGTAAGCCACTCATCCTAAGTTTTGGGTGGCTGGAGGGTCCTGCCTAGTTAAGTTTTGGACTTGGCTTTTTGAGTATTGGCGAAGGTCTCGAGTGACTTGGTATTAGACCGCATCAAACGCTAAGCGTCTGGGCGCGGGCGCATTTCTCCATCTCTTATTAAGCGAGCGTGAAAGGGACTGCCGCGAATAGTATGCTATACCGCAATGAAATACCACTGGTATCAACTCGCAGTTCCGCGCGAGAGCCGCGCCTTGTATTCGTGAAATTACCATTGAAATAAAGCAACTTCTAATATTTTCATCTATACATTTTTTTATTTGTAGTGTAAAGGAGACTTGCACATAGGGTTAACCTCAAAGTTTCTCCTTTTCAAATATTGTAAAGTATTTGAAGTATTATTATTATTATTGTATTAGACTCTTCCACAGACCCCGCTCGGTCGTTGCACTCCCCCGAGCGGGGGTCTGAAGAGTCTAGTCTTGTATTTGAACATGAGAGCCATATGAAAATTGAATTAGGTGTATAATGACTTTGCTCTATTGTGCATGAGCGTCCGCAATTGCAGGGCGCGCGAGAACCTTGATAATCAAGTTATAAATTGATCAATTAGTCAACGAGCATACGTCTCATGCCGCTCTTACGCTTGTTAAGAGTTCTTTATATTTTCTCGAGTGCGTCTATAACGCAATGGGCGAATGGACGCGAGTTGACTAATTGACTTATAATATGGCATCTAGAGAGCGTGCAGCCCATGGGGAAATAGCTCATAGCAATTTTAGCCAATGCGCGCGCGCGATCAGACAAGGGAGCAAGGCAGACTGTTGTTTGTGTAGCGCGCACAGTTTGTCATTCTTTGATCCATTTGTCATCTTGAAACCTATTATCACCTACTATCCACTGACAAGTGCAAATGCGGGCGCTTATACTGTACGAGCTAGCGCGAACGAGTCCCGAAACATTACCAGAATCACTTCCGAAGGGGACGAGTACCGAAGGATCCTTTTCAAATTTCCACTTCGGATCTTACCGGAGCATATTCCGAAACTCGCTCGATGATATTAGCGCCCGCTTTTACAATTGTCAGTGGATAATCGCGCGCGCTACACAAACAACAGTCTGCTGTGCTCCCTTGCAATGACCAATACCTACTGTAATGATTCTCGTTTTCGCAGTCTTCTTCGAGGCTAATGATGTTGGGTAAGGGATGAGCTTGATTTAACCTATAGGCTTAGCGATTGGGTGGTCTTGAATGAACCAGTCCATCACTCTTCATCAAAATCCCACTGCAGATATTCGTCTTCATATTCGTCATCGCCTGCGTCGCCATCTGAACCTTCCTCATCTAACTGGTCTTCTCCATTCATGATGTTGCTGACAATAACTGGGACTTTGCTAATACATGTCCACGTTACCACTTCCTCCCATTGGTACGGGGAAACGTTCAGCTTTTGCCATAGTTCCTCCAACCGAGTGCGATTCAACTGCAGAGAAAGTTTTTTCGCACTGAGAAGAGCCTTCATTCCTTTATCCAAAACAGTGTCTGTTAATGACTGCGTACACTCATCAATTAAGTTGATTTGCGAGAGATGAAATGATAACAGCTGTATCATCTCCTTCTTCACCAGAGCAATCTCCTCCTCGCATCTTTTCTTCAGACACAACAGATCTACAAGCTGTGTCTTGATAGAATTAGGGACTTGCATCGAAGAATTGACGCTGTAAGAATACACTGAGCTACAGGGATCTTTAACATCCTCGAAGTGCAAGACATTGGTACCTAATCCATTGCAGGTCATCATATTTCTCCTTATATGATCAGTTACTCTGGAAATTTGCTTTGAAAGCTTGATAGCGATGCTTTGGCCATCTGTAAAGGTTATAATAGCATACATACCTTTATTTTGGTGGATGGCAAAACAATTAAAACAACTGAAACCACGGTGCTGAAACACGCAAATGATTTCCAAAGATTGCGCACAACAGGCACGACGCAAAGCAAAAGCACAAGCCGAAGCAATAATGTCAAAATTTCCTCGCTTTCTTGTACGTTCGTGTTTATGCCTGCGTCGTTAGTGCGAAATAAAGGGAAATGAGGTTTTCGATATAGTCGACCCACCTGCATATTTTTTCTTCATTTCTAGGAGGAACAACCTCTCTGACGCCATCCTCTGCATTTTCAGCAAGAAGTTTTCCTTCTTCTTGTGAACAAGCCGTTTCTTTGTAGCCTGGAATAGAGCATCACCATCTTCCCATCGTGTTGTTAATCTTTGCTTCTTTTCAATTGCAGCAAGTGCTCTTTCATTGCTAAAAAGACCATCATAAAATATTGAACTCCGTCAAAGCATGTCGAACAACATATATTCGAATTTTTCTCTGACGCGAGATGTAATTTTATGACGGCTTATCACAAAATCGGGAGGTTTCTTGGTGTTGCAGAACCGCCAGATGACGTTAGACAATGAACACAAAGAACGAGAAGAATGAACTTGAACCAAAACAATACCCTGCATACAAAGAAACCTAACCAAGAATACAATGCAGACTGTAGCACCAAGAAACACCCCAAAATCGAGAGTCACTATAACAATTTACTAACTTGCAGTGAACAAGACGAGTATTTTCCATACGTAATAACGTTCGGACATACCTTCGTTTCTTTCTTTGAATCTCCTCCACTTTCTGCAGGTCTTCATCGGTAGCATACACAAGTTCATTTCTGTTTAAAAAAAATATGTTAAAAAAATAGAATCGTTGACACGTTTACAATCATAGAACATAGAAGCTAAGCTTGAAATGGCACATGGGAGCTGAGTTAATTATATGTATTTTGATGAAACTCGTGGAATGGGCGCACTATTAAAAGTGAGAACACACGGTGGACATTGCGCGCAATATTGCTGGCAATATGATCGCAATATTGCGCACAACAATTGAAGAGGTTTCACTTTAAAAGATGTTTCTTCCACGTAAATGGATTTTTATTATCCAAGCTTTCGAGCCCTGGGATTGAATGGATTTTACAAAATTCAGTATTTTACAAAATTCACTGAATTTTGTAAAATCAATTCAATCCTGATGATGGGCCAGGGCCCCGAAAGCTTGGATAATAAAAATCCATTTCTTTTAAAGTGAAATAATGATACCCACGTACAACGACATGCTTAATTTAATTGAAGAGGTGTTAGTCTGTACTTGTTTCAGACTACAATATGATATCATTCGAGCTTACTGCGATTTACATCATCTAATTTTTAGTAGGCTAACAATTTCTCAATTAGGTGCATACAGTGACTCACAGTCCATCAGAAAAGAGAAAAACAAAAGAACCTGAGCCCTCAGACAAGACTTCATCTGGTTGATTACCAATGAGCAACATTCGTATAACAGGGCCGTACATAACCCAAAATTCAAGGGGGGCAGTACGTATATAACAGCAAAAAAAAAAAAGTACAGTTCTCATTACTTTTTGGTATCTTTTTCGCCCTGCTAGGGGGGTGGGGGGGAGGGCAACTGCCCCCTGCCCCTGTGCTGTGTAGAGTCCTGTATTAGGAATACGTTAATAACAAATGATGCCTGTACATGTATACCAAATAAGTGTCCTTTCAGTAGACAAAATGATGAAAAAATTACCTTCGTTTTTTATTTTCCATCAATAAATCTACATAACGTTCTTGCAAATCGAGCTCCAACACTAGGGTGGGACAGAAAATACAGTAAATAAAAATTGAATGAACAACATTTTGGTCAAAAGCATAATCGATTTTAGTATCTACCAAATCAGTGGATAGCAATTTGGGCTTATATCGGCAGATATAAGAGAAGCGAAGCTTAATTTTTCAGACCATCTTTCAGCCGCGGACATTATCAGCCGATATATCAGTCGCCAGAAGGGGTTTATTCTATTCACTGTTTTGGGACGAGATTCAAAATGACGTCTCGTTTCGCTACTAGTGTAGGCTACAATTTCCGAATTTATTTGTTTAATAAAGTGCCATTTTTTATCCAACTGATTTGGTAAATACTAAAACAATTATCCCCCTCCACTTCGGGGAATAATTATTCAATATCAAGAGAGCATAAGGGACAGACAGGGAGTCTCGCCATCAGGCCCTTGGGATAGAATCTCGCTAATTCTTTTTTTTAGAAACACCGGAAGTGGTGGACGCCGATGGAAACATACTTCCGTTATGCATAAGCAACCAGAGAAAACTGTAACGCTAATATATTTGTTGTGTATTGCATAACACCGTATGTCGATTTACAACACTGAAAATGGTATGTGTATGTGCATGTGTATGTGTAACTGTTTATACCTGACATGAAGCCTTATGCCCATAACAGTGAAATATTGGTATTGCCAATCCAACGCCATCAAGTAGATTTGCTTGGTTGGTACTCTAAATTTTACAACAACAAAAAAAACAGAACTTTGAATATTTGATCAAACCGAAGCAAAAGAACAGCAACAAAGAAAGGCCACACCTTGTAAAACAAGTAAAGACAAAGTTATAAGTACATAATTTTGTAAAATCACTTTATAGTACATAATTAAACAGGCTGCTTTATGTGCATATTTAGTAGATCTCCCCTAAATACTGCAGTGGTTTTAAAAGCAGCTTGTCATGGACTGACATTTAGGTACAATACATATTTGATATGGTGGAGTAAAATAGTGGATTTAGCCCCTTGCCTTGGTGGTATATACAGTCGTTCTCAAAAAGGTTGTCCAGATGAAAAGACTACAATACTACAATAAAGTCACGTGATTCATTATGTATTCGATTTCCTCACGTGGAAATTCAATTTGAGATGCAAAAGTACACGGCATTGTGAGAACTGAATGTAATGGTGCTGGTATGAACTCGCAGTTCCGCGCGCAGAAATTGAATACATAATGAATCACGTGACTGTATATATTATCTGTAGATGAAGTATGCAAATAATGCAAACCCAAATTTGTTTGATGCATGTATACATGCACAATAATTATTTTAGTGAACAAAACATAATAATAATAATAATAAATATAATAATAGAGTGATGGCACCCGTTAAACAGATACATTGTTGTAGTAAGATATTACTAGACACTAATTCCATTGTTTTCTTTTGTTTGATTTGACTGTTACTCACTAACTATTAGATTTTGTTTCACGGGTTAAGTGCCATCACTCCGATAATAACAATAATAATAATAATAACAACAACTTTATTTAACGAGGTTGTATATTAAACACATTACAGTCAAAGACTGATAAACTATAAAATGCATTCACATTGTAAACAAGCAAAACTTATAAGAGATAAAATACCTGGAGATGTTTATCCAGAATGCAAGCTATGTCATACATGATCACGAGAGACAGATTTTTCCCTTTTATTTCATTCTTCAATTGGCCCAACTCATATACTGAGTAGGAGATCCTAAAATTGAAAGAGCATACAATGCATAACCATCTAATAATGCTCATTCAATAACTAACGTACAAACATATAAACTAACCTTTCCCCATACTTCAGATTGAGGAATCCTTTGGGGTAGTCATGTCTGCACACTCTTCCAAACACTCCTTTCTCTTCAAATATTCTGTTTTTTCCTTTTGAGCGCAGTGAAGACAATACCTCCCCTGCATGAAATCTGCTGCAGTCCTATACAAACACAGAAGGTTTGTTCAGTACGGTAAAATGGATGATCAAATTTAAAAAAAATGGAAGCAATGTTATTATTTGCATATATGAATGTCTAGTAGTCAATAAATAATATTATCCTATACATATTACATCTCAGCCAATCAGAGCTCACCATTTCTATGAAATACAGAGCGGTATTTCATAGTTTTTTCTATGAAATACAGAGCAGTATTTCATAGTTTGTATTAGCCAATCAAAACGTTGTAAATTTTAATTGTTGATGTAATATGTATAGGATAATATGGTTATTCCATGGTTTTCAATGGAATACGGGCAGAAATTTCACTCAAAAATTATATTATTTTAAGTATACAACGAGCCTTTAAATAATATAATTTTTTCGTGAAATATCCACCCGTATTCCATAGAAAACCATGGAATAACCAATAAAAGGACAAAATTATTATTTACTCTTACTGTACATGTACTGTACATACAGCTTATTAGATGTTTTCTCGGGTATTATGCATGGATCAATTCCAGCTGTTACCATCCCCCCCCCCGGGCATACCCCAGGGATTTGTAAGGACCTGTGTCCAGGGGCGGGGATTTTGTACAACAACGTGGTTGCCCCGGGGGTGGGGGGCGGGGATAACTTGACCGAGCGTATAATCAATGGAGGAATTCATAATAATGGAATTTGTCGGTAAACTGGGAGATTACTTTTGTCGCCGATTGGCTTGAAAAACAAGGTCTTGCAAAGTTAAAGGCTTTCTTTGAAAAAAAAGGCAGTGTTTAACGGCACAGATGACTTCTTATCTCTACTGTTATGGTCAATAATTATTTCTAAAAGGTGTCTAGCTTTATTGTTAAACATGCCGTTTAATATTATTCAATTGTTGGTTGCTTTTCCGTTGCCCTGGGGCGGGGAATTTGTTATTTCTGGCGGCTCAGGGGCAGGGAATTTGTAGTCCCAAGAAAAAAAAATTACAAATCCCCGGGGGTCAGCCCGGGGGGGGGATGGTAACAGCTGGAATTGATCCATGCATTACACGCTGATATTATACGAGTTGCGAACCGGGCGAGGAAAAATGCGAGCAACGAGTAAAATGTCAGCCCGTAAAACCTGAGAAAACATCTAATGAGGGATTTATTATATAACTGTGACGTAATTTTATCAGAATATTGTTTTTTTTTGAGTTTTTTGAGTTGTGAACAGGGCATTACGGATTTCTACAGGGCATTAACGCCTCATATCGGCCCTCAAAAATGACCAAATTTGGTAAAATTACGTCACAGATATATAATAAATGTACATATATGTACCTCATATGCAATTGCATGATTTGTTAGAGAGAAATGTTTTATCAACCATGGAGCTCTATATATAATATATACCGGTAATGGGCATGATACATGTACATACATACACATGTATAATGCCACAGGAGTGGAGGAGGCAGGGTGCAAGGGAGATTGGGCTTTTCGGTTTTGTGTGTTCAAGCATTTTTTCCATGTGGTTTTCCATGGCCACCAGTTTTGAATTTTAAAGTGGCAGATATATACTGTTTCAGTAAGGCTGTACGTCATTTCAGTTTCCCAGTTTTCCGCACAATATCAGCAGGTTTCATGGATTTATGGTTTTCACTACCCTCCAATGCCCCCACAACAATCTAGAGTAGCTAGATATGGATATGCAAAGTATGATACATGTAGTTACCTTTTCAATTTCAGCTCCTTCAGAGGTATTATAACTGTCCACAAAAGAGTCAACATCATTTTGATCACTGAAAAACAGTGGTAAATGTCGCATCTGCCCCCTTTGACCTAATGCTCCCTTTGATCTCTTGCGGACTAGTCCCATGCAAGCATCAAAGCATTCGATTACAGTTCCATTATCCTATTGAAGTAAGAATCGTATGATACTGTATGAATAAAATGTATGTAGTTATAACACAAGATATGAGCTACATGTACATGTATACATTACATAATTAGACACAAATAGAATGATACTGCGCTATTTTGTACAATACCTCTGGGCACAATGGGCAAATGGAGCCATTTTCTAAATTTGCAAACCGTTGTGACAGGAAACTGCACTGATACTGGAACTGTCTATAACAAAATTAAAGAAGATGTTGTTTTTGTTATTTTCAATGTGATTTGGCACTACAGGGTGCATAAAAGGACTAGCTTCAATAAGTGTGCACTCCGATCAATAATTGTTGTATTTTTTTTTAAAGCCAGCTTGTTATATGACTTTTTTATGCCTGATATGTAATTGTATAGCAAAACAAAAAAGTTTCCATTACTCATTATCTATTGGCTGGTGAATGTTTATCAGCTGATGGCCTGAGTGAGTACTAATAAGTCAATTAGATCTGTGGGATTTGTGACAAAATTCTAGTAGATTTTGACTGAAATGAAAGGGAAAAGATATATGAAAAAAATAATAATATATATAACGATAATCTGATGAAGGCTCACTAGTGCAGCTGAGCGTCATTTGAACCATTCTTTCATTACGCATGAAATCCGTAAAAACTGTTATGGTTATGTCTATAAACTCACACAAACTTCCTAAAAAGTACCAATATAATATAATATCTTTGAAGGAGCTATACAACTGTAGATCATTAGCTAGCACAAAAATAGATTCAGCAATGAAAGGAACAAATGTACATACCTAAACTCTTCAAAGCATCCAGAGTTAAGTATACTATAAACTGATAGAACCTGTAACATTAACAAGTCAATTTTAAAACACAATGTCCTGAGTTGGTTTTGTATCAATTTTAAAAATTTGCCCAAAGGAGCAGGCTGATATTGATCAGGCTATATTTTGTAGTCAAAGTTATAGATTTATTAACTGCAGGCTGGCCTAGCTACAGTATATAACAATAAACAATTATACTCAAAAAATGTCTACAGAATTAAGTTTGTATTCACTATTAAAATACCGTAATCACAAAAGACAATATGAAATACATATATATATGTTGTATATGCAGTTCTACAAGGGAGCTAAATGTAGCTAGTACATGTACAGTAGAGTGCAAACCATAATATGTCCGTGAAACAGTACTAACTAATTAGTACTAAATAGCACTGATGAAACAATAGAAAACAATGGAGATAACACTATTTAGTACTATTTAGTAATAGTACTATTTCACGGACATATGGTTTGCATTGGCATTGCATTCTGGTCATTTAATTAATTAATCTTAATCTTTTAAAACTATTTAGCTTAATTAAATTTCTGAATTAACTTACAAGAGTTGGATGGAGTGGAGGATGTAATGCCTTTAGAACCTCAACAAAGTTAAACAGGGAAACCTGGCATTGGAGGAAGAGCTTTTCACAAAGCCTCATCAGACTGAAATGAAATGCCACAGTTGGTTTTTCTGGTGAACCTGGCCAGAAGTTGAGGCGCACAAGGGTAACTGCAGTGCTCTCGCAACTGCAAATCTCCACATATTTGGCATGATGGCGTCCTATAAATTTAACCATGAATGCATGAAAGAAGTATTTCTAATCATTATTAACACATATATAGCTACGTACCATATATAAATAAGTTTTGGCTAGACTTTAGAATACCCTGTCACATTATTTGCATTTAATAGAATCTATTGTATTATTCGTCGTTTCCAAAGAGTGCCGCTACTAGCTACAGCTTATAATTTAATAAGCTTAATTATAAGCTATGACATAAAGCTTATAAAAATAAGCTTGACATATAGTGACAGGACATTCTAAAATTTTCAGATATATATATAAAGCTTAAGCTTATGCATCAGTCAAGCTTATGCATCAGTCAATCCCCCCCATCCCAATTCCCCCATCCCATCCCCCCCCCAATCATCCCTCAGTCAATCCCCCCCCCCAATCCCCCAATCCCCTCCCCCCCCCCCCCCCCCCCCCCCCCAGGACACCCCCCCCCCCCCCCCCCCCCCCCCCCAGGACAACGTGGGCCATTTTTAAGCTATGGGATCCCGGGAGTGGGGCATTCGTAATTTTTGAAGGGCCCAGGGGTCGGCCATTATCGCCTGCCATTAAAACAATATAATTAGGGCGTGGCTGTTTATTAAACCAGTTCAAAATTTAATACGGGCTTGGACTTTCATTGGGCGTTCAATGAAAGCCGGCCCTCACCCTATGTTGTGAACCATTAATGATCAAGTCGTTTGTTATACATTGTTGCTGTTTTGTTATAGAATGATAACACATATTTTAATACCATTCAAAGACATGTCGTGTTAGAAATACATGCATGGTTATTAGAGTGGAAACACTAAAACCGTGAAACAGTGCTAAATAAAGGAACTTTATTTAGCACTATTAAAATAGTGTAATGTCCTTTGTTTTCTATTGTTCCATTGGTGCTATTTAGCACTAAATAGTTTGCACTGTCTGCACTATAATAAATTTATAGAGTTGCGTACAAAATGTGTAATTAAAACGCATCCGCTCGTACACAGGGACTCCGCCAAGATTAGTGTCGCTGCTCGCACGTTCGCTGAATAGGTACAGCAGTCAAACAACACAAAAACAAGATAACGGACCATGTACGAACCCGGGGGGGGGGGGGGGGGGGGGATTACTAGTCGTTTCTAATAGAAAGCGAAGTACGCTGCTAGTTGAATTATTTGCAGGATAATGTAACTGTGCACATGTATGCATTCATTCTACATTTCAGCAAATGATAATGAAATGAGATAAAAGTTCACTTATATGTTTGGGCTCCCTGTGCTTTTGTACTGTGGCTTTCTGTCGAGTGATGAAACAACAGAACGAACTTTGACAGCTTTTGCTCCATTAAATTCTTACCTTGAACATAAATAGATGAATAAAAATTGAACATCTAGATTTCACGACCATGCGTTCATGTAGCACGATTTCCACGCCGAACTTTCATCATCCCCCATACACGGCTGGTACTGGTAGACAATCTCGCCAAATATTCACTGTTTATAGTCGCTATGAACATGTTAAGCTTTTCGCTTTCTTTTCCGAGTGTAAGTACAATACAACCAAGGAGAACGTATCACGTTTGAGTACCCTGCGAGCAGGGTTTTTTTTCCTACTCGCCCTGGGCGAGTAGAAAAAAAAGCCCTGCGAGCAGGGTTCGAACGGCCATTTTGTTATCAGGAACCCCATCTCAACACAGGAAACCCAGCTCGCTTCGCTCGATCGCAGGATCGATCCATGATCGCCGAGCAAAACTAACTACTGCATGTATGCATGTACATGTGCTATAACTGGTATTAACTTCCTATATAAGTTTAAGCTTACATTGTAAGCTTTGCTTACCATAGAAATCAACTAGGGTAAACGGCTTTTTTATTTTTGTCGGACATTCATGTCCATAACCAACCACTCCTTGGTCTGGATAAAGAGGGATGAACTTGTTTTCCTATAAAAATAATTATTAAGCTTATATAAGACATAGATCTCTTTGGCTTAAGATTATGCTATATCTCTTGGTGCTTACCTGCCATAAATCTAACACATGAAACTGATTCCTGTATCGGTGCAGTTCGGCGGCACAATCACTGCAAAACAGCTGACATGGCCCACACTCACGGCATCGCACAGTGGCTAGCTTGTGTTCGTGGCGTTCAGCGCATACGATGCAGCTTGCACCATCTGGCATGGCCGAACCCTCCACGAAAGCAGAAAATAATTTCCCACTTACATTTTGCCAGTTGACATATTTATTTGTCTTACGGAAATAATCCTTACTAGATGTGGGGTTTAAAGAATCTGCATCACTTGGCGCCGGTAATTCCTCTGGTGCTGCAGGATGGAACGACAAAGTGCTGGAGCTGCTTTTCGACTGAACAGTCAGTGGAATGGACTGCTTTCTTTTGCGGCCTCCTCTTCCCAAAACAGTCGTCTTCAGCTTTGCTTGCCTGATGCGCTTCATGCCGCGACGATCATTATCACCGGCGAAAAATCAGCCGCCAAAAATACACATTATAAAGGGATGTGATTGGCTAGTTTTCAAACAAAGGAGCAACACACAACAGAGAAGGCAGGGAAGACCTTCCACCATGGGCTGTGCCCATCGGTCTAAATTTAGACTTACGGCATTTGTCCAATTAGACTACGTTAGATCGGTGATACGAGACATCTCTTGGTATCGCGGGTGTAGAAAACGAGGGGTGATAGGATTACGTCAAGAAATGTGTGTATTTTCTATCATGCTCAGAACGAACCATATAGTTGATGTTAATTTGTCACCCCAACTCGATACACTTTGGGGTTGAAGCGATAGGAAACCAGCTCTGAATATTTGGAGTTTTAATGTCAATAACTAATGGTTCCGGCTCCGCTTTTCACGATAGTACCGCGTTCTGAGCATGATAGAATATACAGACATTTCTTGACGTAATCCTATCACCCCTCGTTTTCTACACAGAAGATACCAAGAGATGTCTCCTATACGCTCATATCATTTCTAGATCTTGGGACCACAGTCAATCTACTTTTTAACTTATAAACGCAGCCTGAGAATAAAGGAGTGCGTTGGAAACGTTGACCGCGGATGGCGAAACGGACTCTGACACGCCTTCCCCCTATATACATAGGCTATATTATCGTGAAAAAGAACCATTATAGTTACTGACATTAAAACTCCAAATATTCAGAGCTGGTTTCCTATCGCTTCAACCCCTAAGTGTATCGAGTTGGGGTGACAAATTAACATCAACTATCGTTCGTTCTGAGCATGATAGAAAATACACACATTTCTTGTCGTAATCCTATCACCCCTCGTTTATTACACCCGAGCACAAGAGATGTCTCCTATACGCTCATACCATTTATTGGGACCACAGTCAATCTACTTTTTAACTTATAAACGCAGCCTGGGAATAAAGAAGTCAGTTGGAAACGTTGACCGACACGAAACGAACTCTAACACGCCTTTCCCCCATATACACAAGCTAGTATACTATCGTGGAAAAGAACTGCCCGCGGCTAAGCCAAATTAACATTAGTTACTGACATTAAAACTCCAAACATTGAGAGCTGGTTTCCTATTGCTTCAACCCCAAAGTGTATCGAGTTCAGTGGGGTGACAAATTAACATCAACTATCGTTCGTTCTGAGCATGATAGAAAATACACACATTTCTTGTCGTAATCCTATCACCCCTCGTTTTCTACACAGGGGATGTGTCGTATAGTTTACGCTCATATATCATTTCTAAGGACTACAGTTAATCTACTTTTTAACTGAAACCGGCATCGGCTGGAAATAGCGAACTCAGTTTCCCTGATTTACATAGGCCAAGCCATATGACCACAGTCAATATAGTTTATTCCTTCTCTTATTTCCCTTCTTATCCCTAGCCCGCTTCAGTCACTTCTTCAATATGGTCCCGAAACCCTCCGAGTGTCCAACCTATGGACCTTCCCAAATCAGGATTTGAATTGTAGGGGACTCTTTAGCGAACTTAAAAGGTGTGAGTCTCTTTTGAACATCTCGAGGCAAAATGGGATAATCCCGAGGAACTCGGTATGGTTGGAGACTCTGTACTTACATTCGCCTACGTAGCCCGGCGCAGGGAAAACAGGAGGGGAAGAGAGGGAGGAGGGGAAGGGAGAAGGGGAAGGAGGGGACTCCCACTCCTTTCCCCTTCTCCCCAGTCCCCCTCCCCCTCTCTTCCCCTCCTTTTTCCCCCAGCGCTGGGCTACGCAGGCTATACTTACATATATTATACAAATATTATTATTATTGTATACGGCATATTTCGTAAAAGGTTGTCGGAGAGAAAGTGGATGATAGGAGAATGGTCATTCTAAGATTGTCTGAGAGAAATGTGATAGGAGATAGGAGAATGGTCACTTCTAAGACCAGATGGAACTATAGATTTGTGTATAGGTGTATGCAAATAACCTGACAATTTAGTTCATAAAGCTTTCAGTTGTAAGTATAAGTAATTAACAGAATAAAACTAAGATAGAATGATTTCAACTGACCCACAGTCAACTTTGGTCTTAGAATGACCATTCTATCTCCTATCACCTTTCTCTCTGACAACAGGCCCGTAGCCAGTATGAGGCGAGCCTTGCCTCGGTAAAACATCGCTGAATATATTTATCTTTTAACTGAATTGACAAACTGAAGGCTGACTGTCCACAATGCGCAGCTATAAAATTTTTGGCTGCACTGACAGAAGTGCCTCGGGAGAGATTTTGGTCTGGCTATGGGCCTGGACAACCTTAGAATGGCCATTCTCCTATCCTATCACCTTTCTCTCTGACAACCTTTATTAGTCGGGCTTCCTGTGGAAGCCCCGACTCTAAAAATGCAGAGCGTTCTTCGTCGACCCCAAAAAGCATATTGGGTTCTACAGCGCATGCACCTAGACATGAAGTCTGGCCAAGAAAGATTACAAAGCACAAACCAATCAGGGAAAGCACCGGAGGTCAAGGGGCCAAAATATAAGTCTTTTCTCGTCTAAATCTAAATTTAGATTGAAACAGGACGCTCTAGTAGCGTGAAGTCGGGCTATTAACGTTTTTACTGATATACTGTAAAGTTCGCAGTACTGAAATTGCAAGGAAAGCATGTTCTATCGAGCTCGAGTCATGCAACGACGAGCAACCAAAAACTGTTTCAATCGCACTATAGGATATCTATATTTAGTTCAAATAGGTTACATTTCATTTAGAAGCCCGACTTCACGCTAGAAGAGCGTCTAGTTGTATATATATTACTGATGCAGATTTGTACTTCATGTAGTATGTTCAGGCAATGACGACTGCTTAATTGTTCAATACTTCTGCACATGACTGCATGTTGTTCGAAGCCTATTAAAACTTTCTGTTTACAAACTGGTATATGTGATCTTTTCTTAAATGCTTTTCCAAATTTTTGTGACCCTCCCCTTTTGGTATAGCCTGTGAAAAGCAGCTGACTGAGCATCAAAGAGAAGGCAGCTTTTTGCAGGCTACGCTTTTGGTTGACACATAAAATAATGGTCCTCCCCCTTTTGCACCAGCCCCTCTCTAATAAATGACAGGTCCATAAACAGAGTACATGTACATAACTTTATTAAATTGATATATCACTTGATAAAATATACAAATAATCAAATCAAAAACTATTACTGATCAAATTGAAAAAAAAATCAAACAATTGTAATTATTACAAAATGCTAATCAAATTAAAAATAGAGTAATAAATAACTGAATACATTCAGAATGGACCGCGTCTGGCAGAATTACTAGGAGACAAAAAGAAATGGATATTAATATCAATTGTCATTCAATATACATGTTTTGTACAGTCAATGTCATTAATGTTGTCCAGCTAGAAAGAGATTAACACCAGAATTCCTTTTGGTCATAGCTTTCATGATTTTCAACCCAACAACGATTATTCAATGGTACATGTATACTATTATACATACTATATATGTACAGCAATATGCAGAAATTGTGATCATTTGAACTAAAATACATATATATCAAAAACCTACTTAAAATTATGGGATGGCTACGCTGATATTTTTTTCTACTTGTCTGCCAGCGAGGCTTTATGAAAAAAATATCATGGAAGCTTAATCCCGTGATTTTAAGTAGGTCTTTGATATACATGTACATGTGTATTTTAGTCAAAAGGATCAGAATTTCTGCATATTGCTGTATGTACATTGTATATACTATATACATACGTCTATCAGAAACAACCATCAGAAACATAAAAATAAGTGAAACAAGAAATAAGTGTTGTTAGTTGTGTATGGCTGAGAATAGGCGACTTGCACTAAGAGGTCACGTGACCCTAACTCCCATAAAACGAACAGCAATGTCAAAATGAACTCCAGAAATGAAAAGAGCAGCTCGAAATTAGTAAAAGGGTGAAGTTTCAGGGCATAATGTTTGACACAGGAGAAATGACTAAATAAATAAAATCCATCGTTTTCTAAGATTTTGTTTGGAAAATGCGTTGGATGGCAAGAGCCATGCCATCCAATGCATTTTCCAAACAAAATCTTAGAAAACGATGGATTTTATTTTTATTCCCATTTCTCCTGTGTCAGACATTATGCGCTGAAACTTCGCCCTTTTACTAATTTCGAGGTGCATACAACTACAGTGTAGTTCAATTTAAAAGGTTGTCTTGGACATCGGTCCATAGGCAATAGGTCGTACCAAGACTGAATTGCATTATGGTAACAGCTTGGATGGTGCTTGAATGGCATGTATGCCAGAAATATTTCATAAACTTTGATTCAAACTTTGTCTAGCTTTTCATACAGGAAGTGCCATTTTTGGCTAAAGATCCCGCCTATGCCGCTATGGACTGATGTCCTTGACAACCTTTTTTTAAATAGGTTGATAAAAATATTTACAGTCAGCTTAGCTTATTGATAATTAGGCACATATTACATGTAGATTCAACTCACGTCATCTCTTGTCCTTCCTTCTCTCCTACAAGTCATTTTGTGTTTATTCCTTGTTACCTTTCCTTCTATATGTAAATCATGTCTTGTTTTAACATAACTTGCTGCTCATGCACCTTATAATCATAAAATATAAAACTAGTGTGAGAGCTCTTGCAGATAACAAGATGGACATTTACTATGGGTATATTTATACAGGCATATCCAGCTCAGTGGTAGTATCCTTGTGTACGTTGCAACCAAGTTACAGTGTACACCTCATCTGATATAATACGTACATGTATACGGTATAGAAATTTACTGACGTGATAATAATATAATTAAATAGTAGACATTCTTATATTTTATACTTTTAGTTTTACAAAGCTAAGATTATTAAAATGACTGCAAAAATCAGGAAAAATGTATTTTTTGTGTGAATGAAAATGCAGAAATTACGAGTCTTACTAACTATAAGTTAATAAGCTTTACCTTATTAATACCTGGGTTACTGTAATGTCTACAGTTGCGATCGTCACTGCCACTTGTAGTTCGTGTTCTTCCCTACACTGAGTACTGTCTCTTTGCAGCCGTCCTTGGTCTCGTTCGGTCCACTTTTCATTCCCCTAGGTGAATGAAGTGGACCGAGACTCGATTAAGCTAGGACGGCTGCAAAGGAGACTAGGATCCGCCAGCCCGCTTACGATGCATTACTGAACATTACTGAACAGTAAATAATCAAGTGAACAAGCAAATTAAAATCCCAAACTGAAAAGTGTAGAAACTAAAAAAACTCCTCCAAAACTACAGCCGCTGACAAGCGATAATGATGGCGCATGATAGAAATTGGACCAATCATGTGTTTTTCTTTGATCATGTTATCATTATAATAGACAACTTATCGATCGCAGTCATAAGTGCGAAAACACGATTACTCGGAAAATCAAAATGTTGGCCAGCGGAGGCCAGTTCGTTTCCAGGCCCATTTTCCGAGTAATCGTGTTTTCTTTATATACGTTCGTTATTTTCGACGAAAACCACGACAAACAAGCAACATTTTAACGTGCTCCCTTGCTCCATTGCGACAAGATGACTGAGGAGTTGTATACTGAGTACACCAATGTCTATGACGTCATGAGAGCTAGTCGAATTTGCCCCTCTTTATAATGGTCTTCCAAATGAATTTTTTTTAGGTGTTCTCTTGTTTTTCTTTCAATCTTTCTTGTTCTTTAGACATTTAAGTCAGTTATTCATTATATAATTGAATTTTAGACAAATCTGTTTACACGGAAATATTTAAAACAATGAAGTTTTAAATTAATCAGGGTCATGCTGGGTTCGACTGAGATCCAGATTCTTGGAAGTAGGCAGTTAACGCGATCACTTCTGTAATCCGAACAGCTCAATCGAAGATTGTAAAGTTACAAATTGTCATTAAATCTATCGACGCTGTTATAACCAAACAAAAAAAATTAGCTCATCCTGAGGATATAGTCTGGTCTTCTCAATTTATCGGGCCCGCTCAAAATCGTGAAACGATGCATGGATTGTGTAAATTTGCATTTCCGGATCCGGCGAAAAAAGTTGGTAAACAACACAAATCGAAAGTGCGCAGTCTGCAGAACTTGGTTAGAAATACTTGGTGCATCTTCGTGAAGTGCATTATGAAATTATTACAGCAAATGTTCCTCGCCCTCATGTTCTTCCATTTGATCCTTCATTTCTCAAGTAGGTCATATGCACTTTTAAATTGCTCTGGCCGATGAGTGGCTAGCAGTGTTCGTTAGATAAATCCTTGTTGTGGGCAGTTGACGATGTTTTCCAACAAATATATCCAGCGAATAAGGATTTGTCCAACGGATAGCGCTATCCACTCTTTAAACAATGGAAACCTGTTCTACATCAACTGATTACAGCAAATGGACTTCTATGGATTAGAATACTTTTAGCGAACACGGAAATATGTGTGTATTTTTTTTTGATCGCTTCCTTTCGCTGTGGAAAATTACCAGCAAGCTTCTAGTCTTTCTAGTCTTTCTTAGGAAAAACTGAGATCCGGCGAATGTTTCATGAAACGTATTTCCACCAAAGAAAACGATGAAACTCGACTATGAAACAGTGCAACAGTATTTCTTGTTGTAGAATTGCGCCAAGTTGTTCTGGAACTCGATTGAAAACATTTAACTATATTGTCTAGTATGATAAATGATGCTACTTCCTTAGAAATGTTCATATGCGTTGCATGAATCTTCAAGAAAAAGTTTTTTTAAATCGCTACGGTTAATACCACTTATACACATAATTAGTGCACAATCGTTGTGGGTGTTGAAAACCACAAATCATTGAAACTATGACCGCAAGGACTTTTGAACTTTTTTATTTAATTAGTGCCATTTTTATAATTTACTATACTAAATAAATTTACAATAATGAATGGTGCCTTATTTTGGGGCACAATGCTAATTCAGTAACAGCCCAAAGGCTGATCTACACAATTAGCTAGCTAGTAATGATATAGACTTGTAGAGGTCAGGAAAAAGGATGATAGGCACTTTAAACACTTTGATATATGGATGAACGTATTGCGGCCAAAAACACTGGACTTGTACTTGATGTATGCCTACATGTCCTTAGCATTGTTCTGTTATACCATGAGCATCATTACCGAAGTGCATTGTATTTTCTTGTACCCGAGAGAATGTTGTGAACCGATTTCACTATTCGACGTCACAATCAAAAACATCTGAGCCGACGGTAAAACGGCAAATGATCTTGATAATGAACGTAAATTAAGTTGATATGTAAGAAAGATTTGCAAAACTTAATACTCAAGTAATACTAATACAAGACATATCTAACTTTCTTGAGAAGATAAATGTCGTCTTCAGTTCCTCTTTAATATATGTCAGTGGTAGTGTGTGTGAGAGTACAGTGACCCCCAAGTAGTACGCAAGCACTAGAACACATTGGACACTTAAATAAACAGTTTTTTTTTTTGTAGTTATATGAGTTTCCTCAACCCAAATTTATTGATAAACCAAGCTTTCGGGCTAATAGCCCATCATCAGGGTTGAGGAAACTCATCATATAACTACAAAAATGTCAATACCAACCCACAAACAACTATTGGAGTTATTTATTTATTTATTTTTAATGAACGGTAAATGATGCTGAGATATCAGAACAGTATCCAGGAAAAGAAATAATACACTGATTTGACCTGTTTTCAGATGAAGAGATGATTTGGAGTGGAAGAGTGTCCATAACTGCTGTCGAAGGCGAATCGGTAACATTAAAATGGCAAGTGAACCTCACTTCATCCGATGCAAGTAAAATATGGAATTACGCTAAGATCCAATTCATAAATATCCAAGACAGTACAACACAGGATATGGTGACCTACACAAGATCTGGAAATATGATCATTGATGATCAACAGTACAATAGCCGCCGATCCGACTTGTTGTTTAATGTTACTCAGATCAACTCTGTGGTCACCATATTGTTTACCATAAAGAATCTGGACAGAAGCATTGACGAGAAGCGCTACAAAGCCATATTAGGGTTTTCTTCTGATGCGTCTACCTTTCCGCAGGCAACTCATTTGATTATTCATGGTAAGCTGAGTTTCTCCTCATATTGTTTAGAATTTATAGCCATTGCATTCATAGTAGCTTATATGCTTCATTACTCGGGCTACCTTACAAGGAATATTATTACGTCTGCAATAGTTTTGTTAATTTATAGCCATTGCACAGGCAAACCACAGTGATAAAGTGACATTTGCACTAAAAAATACCGAATAAAACGTGTTTTAATACATTTTAGCCCGAGTAAATGCACCATTGTTCCCCACCCTCCCTCACTGAGTCGGAATAGGTCAACCGGAGGACGTATATTATTACAAGGTAGGCAACTTTCAGGATTCCTGTGGTGAATCTCAAAACAAATCTGCTAAAATATATATCAAATCTTGTGAAAACTCATCCCTAAATCCGTCCAGTTACTAAAATACCTTCAATCTATCATGTCAGCTCAATTGTTTGGTTGTATTTTGAAGAAAATGCTGGTTTTGGGTCCAAGGACGCAAAAAAACAGCTTTCGTACTATGTGCCGACAGTTAGGCTTCGACCAGCGCAGTCCTGGGGACGAAAATGTGGAGCAAAAATCACCCGCGTACCCCTTCCCTTGTATTCCTTTACTCGCCTGATCAAATGGACAAACGCAACCCTACATAGGCAAACATTCGACTTCCGCTTTCGTAACATTTAAATATTCATCGCGTGTGAATTCTTTGACGCATGCAAGTTTTGCAAGACGGAATAATACAATACACTGCACAATAATTACAAGCAAAAATTAAACTACAACATATAGATGAATGACAGTAACATTTTTGAATGTTATTCTTAACTTTCACTTCTCAGTTGAATTTCGTCCCAGATTGTTATCTACAATGCACATGTTGCAGAGCTTGCTAGTTATTCTAATGTCAAATAAGTCCGCAAATAAGCGTTATTCATTTCGAATAATCAGTGCGAAGGCAAACGAAATATTTGCATTGAATTATACAAATTACAAAACACCTTGTACTTTCTTCATAATTTCAGTAGACTATAAGACCTATAACGAACGAAACCCAAGCTTTCTTGTAATTATTGTACAGTGTATTGTATTATTCCGTCTTACAAAACTTGCATGCGTCAAGAATTCACACGCGATGAATATTTAAATGTTACGAAAGCGGAAGTCGAATGTTTGACTATGTAGGGTTGCGTTTGTCCATTTGATCAGGTGAGTAAAGGAATACAAGGGAAGGGGTACGCGGGTGATTTTTGCTCCACATTTTCGTCCCCAGGACTGCGCTGGCGAAGCCTAACTGTCGGCACATAGTACGAAAGCTGTTTTTTTGCGTCCTTGGACCCAAAACCAGAATTTTCTTCAAAATACAACCAAACAATTGAGCTGACATGATAGATTGAAGGTATTTTAGTAACTGGACGGATTTAGGGATGAGTTTTCACAAGATTTGATATATATTTTAGCAGATTTGTTTTGAGATTCACCACAGGAATCCTGAAAGTTGCCTACCTTGTAATAATATACGTCCTCCGGTTGACTGATTCCGATTCAGTGGGGAGGGTGGGGCACAATGGTGCATTTACTCGGGCTAAAATGTATTAAAACACGTTTTATTCGGTATTTTTTAGTGCAAATGTCACTTTATCACTGTGGTTTGCCTGTGGCCATTGCATTCATAGTAGCTAATGTATGCTTCATTACTCGGGCTACCTTACAAGGAATATTATTACGTCTGCAATAGTTTTGTTAATTTATAGCCATTGCATTCATAGTAGCTTGTATGCTTCATTACTTGGGCTACCTTACAAGGAATATTATTACGTCTGCAATAGTTTTGTTAATTTATAGCCATTGCATTCATAGTAGCTAATGTATGCTTCATTACTAGGGCTACCTTACAAGGAATATTATTACGTCTGCAATAGTTTTGTTAATTTATAGCCATTGCATTCATAGTAGCTTGTATGCTTCATTACTCGGGCTACCTTACAAGGAATATTATTACGTCTGCAATAGTTTTGTTAATTTATAGCCATTGCATTCATAGTAGCTTGTATGCTTCATTACTCGGGCTACCTTACAAGGAATATTATTACGTCTGCAATAGTTTTGTTAATTTATAGCCATTGCATTCATAGTAGCTAATGTATGCTTCATTACTCGGGCTACCTTACAAGGAATATTATTACGTCTGCAATAGTTTTGTTAATTTATAGCCATTGCATTCATAGTAGCTTGTATGCTTCATTACTCGGGCTACCTTACAAGGAATATTATTACGTCTGCAATAGTTTTGTTAATTTATAGCCATTGCATTCATAGTAGCTAATGTATGCTTCATTACTAGGGCTACCTAATAAGGAATATTATTACGTCTGCAATAGTTTTGTTATTTATAGCCATTGCATTCATAGTAGCTTGTATGCTTTAATACTCGGGCTACCTTACAAGGAATATTATTACGTCTGCAAGATATCAGGGCTATATATAACGACGAAACTCCATTCATAGATAGGATATCGGTCGAGGGCTTCAGTGAAAACGACGAAAACTGATCCATTCATAGAGTCTACCACAGTATCAGTGCCGCGAATTTATTTAGCTTGACTGTTGGAGATGTTTACATATAAAATCAGGATATCGATCGTCGCAGGGCTTTGAAAACGACGAAACTCCATTCATAGATCTACCAGTATCACTGCGAATTTGGAGATGTTTGTTATGATAAGATATCGTTAAGATTTTAGCTTGACGGTTGGTGTATAAAATCAGGATATCGATCGATTCAGTGGAAGTGATTATTGTCCGTAAAGAGTGAAATAGATTGCGAATAAAACATATCGTGACATGTTTTGACACAGGGTACCCAATTGACGACCTGTCACGACCTGCAAATGAGATGCACGGCCGGTAAAAGGTTTTTTACCGGCGGTACGGCCCGTCTCGGCCGGTGAGCAATGTGGCCGACCCCATAGCCAAATTAATTATGCGACACAGGGTGACCAATTCATGAGTGACCGAAATTAATATTCAATAACGAACGGTATTGTGGGTATGAATCATTTTAAAAATTCATCAATTTTGAATAACTCAAAATAATGACATGCTTTGTTTACGCATATTAATACGATATATGAATAGTAATTACTTCACGACCTGATACGGGCCGTAAAGGAGCTTTCACGGCCCGTATCAGGTCGTGTATATTGGACATGTATGTTCTTCAGTGTTTCTGAACTATCCAGTCTGTGGCACACTTTGGAAGATTGGGTTCGAGTGTTTTGATTGGCTGAATTAGTTACAAGTTTTTCGAGGTGTTTGCCCTCGTTGAAAGACTAGTGGAAATGATCACTTGAATGGATTCAACGTTCTTTCTCCAGCACATTGGATATGCTACAGTTTTTAAATTGGAGATAATATTGTCAATATTTAAGAACTGCTATCTCAATGGATATAACACTCGTACCCAGTCTTCCAATGTATTTGCCACAGACCGGGACTATTGTTCAGCTCCAACGCATTTCGCTCTTGAGGAATATTTCAAACTCTCAAACTTCGACATTCTCCAAGTTAAATCCAAATTGAACAATTATTAATCCTTCCTTTAACTCTGAAATAAATCAGTGTAGAAATTGAATGACCGTTAACGTTAAAGTGCTAAAATATACCCTTATCTAATTCATGAATAATTCATGAGGACTACAATAGAAATCACTACCGTTGAAGACATCTGGATGGATACAGAATCGTCCTCATTTGCAAAGATTTTCAGTTGAATTTACTCGGCCAAACTGCTTCCTACCATCAAAATCATAGTAAAATATCCAGTTATGCATCGTTGGATTCAGTTCTCTTGAGCGTTAGCTCTAGAAAGGGGGAAAGGAGAAAGAGAAAAAGTATCTGACCCCGATGAAATTCCAACCCACGACCCACTACCTTCGGAACTGATCGATTATCACCGATGCTCTTACCAATTGAGCTACAAGGCCAGACTGGAAGCCGGGGGGGGGGGGGGTACTTGACCCGTGTTTGAATATAGGGGTGCCGCTGAGGGTTTGAAACCCTGGCCCTGTGCATGTTTAGGAGGAAAACAAATCTAAAATACCTACCCTGTCTAGGACAACACCCTCTATTTTAGGACCCTGTGTAGGACAAAGGACAAAATACACACTGTCTTCTTTTACACAATTTTAACGCGTTTTATGTCGACTGATGACCTGCTAAAGACCGGCAACGTCTCGGATCTCGGATGGCTAAATACCGGATAAAACCATATTTAACGATGACAATGATGCATTACCATATCCTGTTTAGGAAAGACTCACATAAAATTATATACCCTGCTCAGGGCAGAGAGGCCAAAAGCCAAAAACCACACCCTATCCAGCGGCACGTCCCCGTATAGCCTATATATGGGAGTACCCCCCCCCCCCCCCCCCACCGGGGGGACTGGAAGCAGGGTGTGGGTTATTAGGATAGAAATTCGTGGCAGATAACATCAGTTGTTCTCCCTGGACCGATATATAAGGTTGTGCTGGATACATCTACAACGAAGCAAGACGATTCCATATTTTTGCTGCCAATCGCGTTCAACAGATATTTACAGAAATACCAGGGAAGGTGAACACGTAGCACTTATGAAACAGAAATGTTATTTTAGAAATTGATAAAGAAATTACTAAAATTGTGTCCTTTACACAGATAGAAATAGTATGAAATTATAAGTTAAAGTGCTATCAATTAGCCATCATCAGTGTATATTACTATAAGAACTTACCCGTGTCTGACTATCATCATCCCATAGGTCTGCATGCATTT
This sequence comes from Actinostola sp. cb2023, assembly GCA_033675265.1. NCBI lineage: Eukaryota > Metazoa > Cnidaria > Anthozoa > Actiniaria > Actinostolidae > Actinostola > Actinostola sp. cb2023. The sequence continues at coordinate 5,007 of JAUJYZ010000100.1, read as the reverse complement.
TCTTCCTATGTTCTTATATTACAAACCTATATGAAGGATAAAAAGTGATTAAGCAGCTAGAGTTAAACAAGGGCTTGCTTTTAATGTTGGTCCCTGAATTCCCGAATGTCAAAGATACTTTCAACTTATACGTAAATACATAATTTTCATTGTGGAATGCAGTCTAAGCTAACGTAATTATGTTTTCAAGAAAAGGGATCGTCGACTGGGTTCTGGGACTAACCCATCAGAAAATCGTTTATTATAAACCACCTAGATTAACACTAAGCCGACCAGGGGTGGATCTAGGGGAGGGGTGCAGGGGGTGCGCACCCCTGCCTGGATGAGCCGATATCCACTGCGTTATTGGTGCTTGAGTTTGTGTACGTCCTGGTCATAAATGGTGCACCCCCTCCTAAAAGATGGTGCATCCCCTCCTAAAAGATGGTGCACCCATCCTAATTAACCCTGAATCTGCCCCTGCCGACCTTAAGAAACTTGATTGTTGTCGCAGATAAACCAGGATCCACAAGAATTGTCCTGTTCAAAAACCAAACCAAAATACTGTATCCAAGACTGGATAGATCTAGACATCACGTGCCAGGCTCAATCTAGTCTGCCAATCAAATATTCACTGTATCAAGGTCGAGAGGTAATCGAGAATGGAAGTACAAGCGGTTTATTCAGAGTTCGTCTGACAAGTGATGGCTTAGTGAATTTCACGTGCGTGCCAAGAAACTCTTTGAGGGAAGGAGAGGCCAGCAGTGTTCTAATATCTGTAACAGGTATGACCAATCATTTGTAGCAACACGCGCGATTTTCACTTCTTCAAACCTTGGAAATTCATGAGTTTGAGATTTTCAATTTCCAAGGTTTTGGATATACAAAGAATTTCCACCGGATTTCCAACCAATTTCCAAGGTTTTGGATATCTACAAAGAATTTCCAACGGATTTCCAACGGATTTCCATGCAACCACTTTCCAAGGTTTTGGGCATCTACAAAGAATTTCCAAGAAATTTCGAACGGATTTCCAACCACTTTCCAAGGTTTTAGACATCTACAAAGAATTTTCAAGACATTTCCAATGGATTTCCAACCAATTTCCAAGGTTTTGGACATCTACAAAGAATTTCCAACCAATTTCAAGCGGATTTCTGACGAATTTCCAAGGTTTGAAGAGCGCACGTATTTTATAGTGAATGACACATTCAATCTTTTTCTGAATTATATATCTTCTGACGTTTTTGTAAAGTATATTGTGTTATGGGCGTAAACTTTTGTGGTTGAATCCACTCTGAATCCGCCATCTTTTTTCAGTCCAGAAAGGCTATCATAATATGTAAAATGAAAGCAACTCAGTTTTGTATCCTTTTCTTACCAAGGCCTGAATCTTATTATTATTAATCTCAATCTTTACCGTAACAGTTTCTTCCTGAAGCCTCTTTTCTGTATTTTAGAGCCGCCATCTATCTCTCGCTGCCAAATAAACAACGAAACCAGAACCGAATTAGCTGTGAATGAGGGAACCAAAGTTTCAGTCATCTGTGAGTTTTCTGGAAGCGAGCCTCTGAATGTAACATGGACCAAAGAAGTTCCTAAGCATGCCCTGTTTTACTGGAAGAACAGAAAACCTCACATTTACCTCGATTGACAGGAACGATGCTGGAGTTTATAGAGTAACCGTTAACAATGGCTTAGGGTGCAACGTGACAGTGAATCAGACGTTTAAACTCACGGTGAACTGTATGTATCGACATACCATAATACTCAAGTTAAAAGCGAGTGCAGCTGATATTTTGGAAATATGTTGGAAAATGTAACGACTACATTTCGGAAGTGTCGACAAAATTGACAATAGTTCCCTGCGCAGTCTTGAAAGATAGCCGCGCCTTTGCATTGAAGCGAGACCAACATTGCATTGATAGAGACATGTGAATAATTGTTGAATTGAGTAATAAGGTGTTATAAAAGGTCTCTATCATTACATTATAATGCATCATAAGGTCACCGTTGGCCTCGCTTCGATGCAAAGGCACGGCTACCTTTCAACATGGCGCAGGGAACTGCGAAGGGAACTGATTGCTGGTTTTCAATCAATCCCTGGAGATTTAAAGTACAAAGACATAGCGGCCATGTTGGTGGTACAAACAAGAGAAGGTAATGAGGAATGCTTTATTATTGAGAACCAACATGGCCGCCATGACGTCACGTGCAAACCAGTAATTGAAGATTCGAATTTCCAACATCTTTCCAGAATGCTTCACTCTAGATAGAATAGTGAAATGTTAAGTAATGCTCCACGTAGGAACCAGGCAACTGAACCGGCGGCAATGCACGCTCTTCACACTTTGAAGGTACATTGGACATTTTTTGGAAATGTTCAGAACCTTGCAAATTGAACATTTCCAATTCATTTCCAAGGTTTGACGAGCGCGCGATGTTCTTCCCGTGCAACGCTGGCACCGTTTTTAATAGAGATGTTTATAATTGTTTTTTGTATCATTATCAGATCAAGCAACATGTCGTTTAATACCCACCAATATTACAGTAGTTGAGAATGTCACCATTAACTTGACTTGTAAAACAACAGCAAGACCAGCAGTAAAGTCGATCTCCTGGCGACTACCAAATGGCACTGCCTTCACACGGCTGAATAACAGCAATACAATACGTTTTACTGCAACAAAGCATGGCCGTGGATGGTACAAATGTACAGTTTACAATGGTGTGGGAAACGCGAGCACGTGTGAAACATACATCGATGTCCAGTGTAAGTCTTATGACACAGCTCGCTTGAGTCACATTTCCATGACATTGCAGTGGTCCAGTTTAGCCTAGGGCTAGCCTATCGCTCTAAAGACTAGTTTTGCTTAGGTATCAGTAGTCTATTTCTGGTTTGATCCCTGGCGATTTACAGTTGATGGTGTACACCTATTTCAAAAAACGTTGGCATCTGAAATCTGAATCTGTGACCTAAAAACACTCGTAGCCACACTATTCGCCATTGCAGGTCTTCGCCTAAAGGTCGTGGCATATTCCAGTAATTACATGATACATGTAGATCACAACTTATACCCACAATAATAATACAGTTTTTGTGCATTACAATCCCTCTCTGTCTCAGATTCAGATTTCAGATGCCAACGTTTTTTCAAATAGGTGTCAGTAACAAACAAGAGAATCTAATGAGCAATGCTTTGTTATTGGGATCCAACATGACCGTCATGACGTCACGTGCAAACCACCAATTGCATGTTCGTATTTATATTGACTCTAAAGCCCTCACAAACCCTCTTGCTATTTACTTCATTTGGTTTCACGTATTGTTGTATTTATCCTTTTACAGATCGTCCAGTAATGACGTCGTACTTTGCTACTAAAGTGGTCAACGAGAGTGAAAGCGTCTATGTGCAGTGCATAAGCGATGCGAACCCTGGTTCAACATACTACTGGACGCATAATGGCAAAGCTATTGCTGGAGGCCGAAATGGAATCCTTTTCCTCTCTCATGTCACAAGGAACGATAGTGGTATTTTAATATGTAACGCAAGTAATATTCTTGGCTCAACTTCCAAGACTATTTACCTGTTTGTTCACTGTAAGTACGTAGCATAGAGTCGCTTTCGTACGAGTGGGAAACCTACGGCACGGAGTTACGGTACGGAATCGAAGACATCTGTTCAAACAATCACAGCGCGCAAAACCATTGATCAACCAATCAGAATGCTTAGACACGGCACGGTCACTGAACGCCACCGTCACCGCACGTCACGTCACGTCACGTACCTACTTTCCACTAATACGACAACGACTCTAACCACAGAGAGCGCAGAGAGGGGAAGGGGAGAAAGTGGGAAAGGGGAAAGGGGACAAGGGGCAAGGGCGAAGGGCGAAGGGCGAAGGGCGAAGGGCGAAGGGCGAAGGGCGAAGGGCGAAGGGCGAAGGGTGAAGGGCGAAGGGCGAAGGGCGAAGGGCGAAGGGTGAAGGGCGAAGGGTGAAGGGCGAAGGGCGAAGGGCGAAGGGCGAAGGGGAAAGGGCGAAGGGCGAAGGGCGAAGGGCGAAGGGGAAAGGGCGAAGGGCGAAGGGCGAAGGGTGAAGGGTGAAGGGCGAAGGGCGAAGGGCGAAGGGCGAAGGGCGAAGGGGAAAGGGCGAAGGGCGAAGGGCGAAGGGCGAAGGGCGAAGGGGAAAGGGCGAAGGGCGAAGGGCGAAGGGCGAAGGGTGAAGGGTGAAGGGCGAAGGGTGAAGGGCGAAGGGCGAAGGGCGAAGGGCGAAGGGTGAAGGGCGAAGGGTGAAGGGCGAAGGGCGAAGGGCGAAGGGCGAAGGGTGAAGGGCGAAGGGCGAAGGGTGAAGGGTGAAGGGCGAAGGGTGAAGGGCGAAGGGCGAAGGGCGAAGGGCGAAGGGCGAAGGGCGAAGGGTGAAGGGCGGAGGATCTTGAGGGGTGCGCGCTCTTCAGACCTTGGAGGTACATTGGACATTTCAGTTTTGGAAATGTGCAAAGCCTTGGAATTAACTTGAACATTTCCAATTCATTTCCAAGGTTTGACGAGCGCGCGATGTTCTTCCCGTGCAACGCCGATAACCTCTTTAAATAGAGATGCTTATAATTGTTTTTTGTATCATTATCAGATCAAGCAACATGTCGTTTAATACCCACCAATATTACAGTAGTTGAGAATGTCACCATTAACTTGACTTGTAACACAACAGCAAGACCAGCAGTAAAGTCGATCTCCTGGCGACTACCAAATGGCACTGCCTTCACACGGCTGAATAACAGCAATGCAATACGTTTTACTGCAACAAAGCATGGCCGTGGATGGTACAAATGTACAGTTTACAATGGTGTGGGAAACGCGAGCACATGTGAAACATATATCGATGTCCAGTGTAAGTCTTATAACACAGCTCGCTTGAGTCACATTGCCATCACATTGAATCTACTTTTTTTATTTTAGTTTATTTTAATTCAATATTTTAACAGGAACATCCAGTTTAGCCTAGGGTTAGCCTATCGCTCAAAAGACT
>JAUJYZ010000423.1:272500-381870 GCA_033675265.1 Actinostola sp. cb2023 | reverse complement strand
GAAATTAGTATTGAAGACGCGGCCGAGGGCCAAATTACAATGGTCTTGATGATATGAGGACGCTGTGAGAACATGATAAGACTAGGTTCGACAGTGGGTCGTAGTGGGTCGCAGCAAGAGAGCATAAACTGAAAAGTATCTTGTTATTAAAGCGTATTCTAAAAAGAATAGAGTTTCTAAAAGATGGAGGGAAACCACTGCAGTCGAACCTAAAATTCGTTAAATTATTGCATCGAATCCTGTCTTTCGTTGAGTCTTTTAACAAGCTGAGAAATGTGGACAAACGGCCAGTCAAGACCCCGTGCGTCATTACAAGCGCCCTTGGGAATAAAATAGATGATGTAAAAATATACACCCAAACAGACACAGCCCCACCCTGGAAAACACCTGCATTTTAAAGATTTATTTTCAGAAGCAAAAATCAATGGAATGTGTCTGAGCGTCACTGGGGGGGGATTTTCAACTCTGGAAAAAGTTCAGTGGATTATTAACTGAAATCCTTAGTTTAGAGGATTGTGGCTTGTGTTGTCTTGGTACTTGAGAGCTAGAGCCATGAGGTTGAGGTGAACTGTAAGACGTGTATCGATGACAGTGATTGTCTGATAGGTGACTTAATAGTGCAGTGTGTTAGTTTATCTATTACACAAGGCTAAAATTAATTATCTCTATTAAAACATTACTCTCGCTCTCTGGAGACTTTCTCTGTGACTCTTCGAATAGTTTAATACTACGTACAGTAGCTCCTAGGTGATTACGTGGTGAAATAAATTATTAGTAGTAGTAGTAGTAGTATTCGTCTTTTATAAACGAGTAAAACTGGAATCTGTTCGTAGGGAAGTTCGGGTACTGAGTCGTTCTAACATTTTAAATTTGGTTTAAAAAATAGAGAAATGAAAATGAATAAACGAGCAAGCAATTCCAAAATGAGCAAGAAAGAGGTTTTTCAAAGGGAAAAGAAAAAATAAGTTAATAGAAGAACCGAAAAATATCGTATACAACACCTAGCCTGCGAATACAGCCGCTTTTTGGCGGTCGTGCCACAGGGTCTCGGGAGCGCGACTGTATTCGCAGGCTAATACAACACCTAGCTATTATATATATTATATGCATTACAGTCCCCTAGTAAGATTTAAATACTTATTAATGTGTTTCTAACATAAACACCTGAAGCTGGTTTGTGTCTGACATGTGCTTTGAATTTACTCTGTATATACTTCTGCATGTCTCTATACACACTGTAACCAAGAAACTATTGGCGCGCAATCAAATATGCAGTGAGCATTCAAGAAGTTAGAGGGTCAATATAGAACCGAATATCATACTGATAGTATTGTAGACGCCGCAGTGGAACATCGGTAAACCACAAACTCGTACAACTATGTGAAAAATAATTACTCGCAAACAAACAAATATTATGTGGAACTTTTAGCTCTATCTTGTAGGAAATTGAAAGGTTCTCCAACTTTAACACTGTGTGTAGTTTTGTACAATTGCAAGACATCTTTAATTTAGCTGATAAAATAGCAATATTTTTTGAAAGTTTTGAGGAATGCTGCGGTTGCAATAGATCTTTTTATCCTTTTATAACTACTTCTCTTTGGTCAAAACAACTTATTGTAGTATTTCCTTTCGTAAAGAGAGGAATTCCAGAGTACATTTTGGTCGAATTTTAGTTTTCTATTAAAGTCAGCATCCATAACCCTTTGCGACAGAATTGTCCGATCCTCGCTGAACTGAACCAAATCCTAGCTCTGAATTTTCACATACACGCTGGTAGCCTGCGAATACAGCCGCTTTTGGTGGTCGCGCCACAGGGTCTCCCGCTCGCAGGCTAACACACTGGGGGTTGTCAGATTATAACTATGATTCGGTTCGGCTCGGCTTATAGTTGGTAATGCCCTGAAGGCAGATGAACTACTGATATACTGGATTTACATCGTGTTGAACGAGGGACTTCAGAGGCCCGCTCAGAGAGTCCACAAAAACCTTGTAAAATGATCCTGTTATTCGCCGATAAAATGGCGGGTAAAATGGTCAATACCTTTAGTCCTTTGCCGCCAATGAATACGTGTAGATTTGTATGGTTGTTTGTTTTGAACTACTCAGTAGTACAAAGAGTTCAAGAGAGAAATTCAATTCATTATCAAATGAACTACCGAGTTCTTGCAAAAGTCGTTGAACTTTTAAATGTTCGAGAGAGTTCGAGAGAAGTTCAAGGATTTGAACAACTTTGAACTAAGAATGAATTATCTAGAAGGATAAACAGAGACTTGTTCGTGCATACACTAAATGAATTTCAGCTTTACAAAGGACTGTGTTACTAGCTTCAGCGCAGTATAAATTAGACTCAGTGACATGAACAAAATCGATTCACGAACAAACGAGACGTTGTGAAACTTGTCATACAGTCAAGCTGAACCAAAGCTATTCGCCACTGAAGCAAAACACAGCATAATAAATCATCATAAACGCTGACTACTACTAAACTACACTCACCTTAGAGATAAGAAAGTTTGGGTTCTCTGAGACAGGGTTACAAAGCGAAGAGAATTGAAACGACTTGACGAAATCTCGGCGAAATCAGCCAGAATCTTTGACGCAATTTCAACCAAGCGACGCGGCAAAACGTGAACGTTTTCACAACTCAACAACAAACTTACGCACTAAAATCCTTGAAGCGAGACTTTGTGAACGAACAGAAAAAGACGATGGTCTTTGACCTCAAGCTGACGCCAAAATAGATCGAGTACTGGGTTTTTATAGGCTTGGTAAACACGCGAATAGAAGCCGCGACCGACAAACACCCTTCCGCCTCGAACACTCGAATCACAATACGAGAAACTTAACCGCACCGGATACACGAGGAGGAGTGTAAGATATCGCCACATCTCAAGTTTCAATAGATTCAATGTAGAAAACAGGAAAGATAAAGATTTTGGAATTACAAGTGTAATGTACATAACATACTCAACAACATTGCACTTTAATTTCCTGAAATCAAGCTCTTTCGGTTTCATTTTAGTCTCATTTTCCCATCTTTTCTTTCATCCTTTTTTTCCTTCCAATTGGTATATTTAGTGGGCCCGAAGTTGTACAACCAATCTAGTATCCAAATATTTATGTTTAGTTATTTAAAAAAACATGAGAATTATTATGTCCTCCATTGCTTTGACCGGAAGTACCGGCTGTCTCAAGTACAATACCGCCGACCTCGCACCGGAAATGAAAAACTCAATCAACAGTAAGACGATCACGAAGACGACAGCTCTGAGGAAAGCAAAACAACGAGTTTTCAACAAATATCAAGATATTTATTTTTTAACGCCAAAAATAAGGTAGACACTGGTTGTTTGTGGGGAACTTTGAAAGCTTAGAAACTCAAAGCAGACAAATTTTGTACGAAGTGTTTGATGCTCCCTGCGATTAGTTGGACAATAGAGGTACCCACCCACCCCACCCTTGATGTTATCTATTGTCATCTCTTTGGTCGGCTCTTTTTAATCATTTGACTACAAGATTTATTCAAGATTTATTTATTCTTTGCATGATATTACAGTTCACCATGTTATTCCCAAACGGCAGGAATATTTTTGGATAAAGATGTTCACAACCAATATCATGGAAATCTTTACACGCTATGTCATGGTTTACTCAGAGGGGAGGGGATGGTTTCCTGTGACTAACTACAGATGTATGTGACGCTCTAATTACCCTCCCCTCCCTAGAAGCAATCAACCGTCACCAGTGCGGGGTCACTGAACCGATAGTTGGTGGTCTTAGTTTCTCTGCCTTGGTGCGCACAGCAAGACACCGTTTCATATTGATATCAATAATCCGCAGTTTATTACCATAAATGATCATAAACGAAAAACCCTTTCCGAGTAGCGATGTCCCACTACGAAACACGATCTTGTTCGTTCTCAGCAGATCATTTCACCCGGTAGGGGGTCTTGTATCAACACCGGCTAAATACCGGGTGTGGCATTGTATCGGTTACTCCAGTCGTCGGGCGAGGGTTATTTTTAGAGGGGATATAACTGCTTCAGCATATTACAATACACGTGCATCGAATTCGTTTTGATTGCCAGAGAATGTGTTCCAACTGAGTGAGGGTTGCTTGTCTAAACTGACTGAGACGGTGCGCGGGGAATTCCAACCGTAGTAAACTGCAGTAGCCGAGAGAACGTGAAGAGAAGATGTCAGTGACATACATGATTCGCGGCAGAGTATAGCCCGGATTCTAGAATATTTAACGATGCGCATTTTGCTTGCATGAAAAGGCGTGCCTTGCATCTTGTCGGCTATATAGCCTCTCGAGTATAGATGGGCCCCTAAATGTTGTTTCAAGAACAACAAGGAAAATATTGATTGATTGAATGCCTTTTTGCTTTCTGTCCTTGCCTGTTGAATTTGTTCTACATTTGTGTCTATTTTTACTCTATTTTAAGATAAAGACTTTACCTGCTTTTTTCAATTACATCTTTGGTTTTTCGGTTTCCGTCGCCGAACTGTACATAGCAACTACATGAGATCGCGCGGCGTAAGTTCCCTCGCGCACTTCAAGTAGCGTTTTTCCTGCAGACATTTCCTGTCATTAGTCTCTATTAAACAACAATGTACACAGTAGAAAACATGGTTACAAACCAGCGCTTACTCGTGTCAAAGGAATGTTATTTCCTTAATCGTGATTTAAATAGTTTTGTTGTAAAATTATTGTATTGAAATAATGAAAAACATTACTGCTAAACAAGTTAAAAACGATGAAAAAAGTTACTGCTAAAAACGATAAAAATTTACTTCTAATCAAGCTAAAAACAAGTGAAAAACGTCTTCAGAATGATGCTTCAGCTACATCAAGTCTGACACTACAGTATTCAACGTTTATAATACTGACTATTTTAGTCATTTATTCCTCGCTTTTCAGCTCGGCTATTTGTGTTAGTTGCAAAACTCCAGCATGTTGACCAGAGGAAGTGGTAAACAACAGCAACCAGGAAAAACGCGACTCGGAAGATTTTCAGATAAAAATGCAACATATTTCCTGCTTTCTTGTCAATAAAACATGTCATTGTCTTGTAAAAGGAAACAACGCCGAGTAGAGATAGCCGAGGATTAAAAGCTTATGCCCTTGAATTCAGGGGGGAGCTGGATGATATATGCTACTTTCAATAAATAATACATGCCATACAAGCCCTTTGGTCTCAAATTGTCCTCTCCAAAAAGTGAAAACTTTCATGTCTCAAGGAGCACTGAAAGACATCTCCAAACTTTAGTTTTGTGGTTCCATGCACAAGCCGCACCAAAAACTCGGTCGTTTAGTCTGTACAGTGCGTTGTTTTGACAAAACAGCATTGTGACATCATTTTCACCGAAAGTTCAACGCCGAAAACTAACGTTGAAATAGTTTCTTGTGGAATTCACAAATTCCATCTTAACTTTGGACATCGAACATCTCCTCCCTCTTGTCTTGCGGCAGTATATCCTCTAACCACAGAAATTCCTCTACTGAGTGAATCATGCACACACCGCTACCAATGTCAATCAGTAGTATTTAATTAATAATGTTGTATATTGTGACATGGTTTGTCGTCTATCCAGAACGTGCCAGTGTGATTAATGACGAGGGCAGGAAAGAAAGGAAAAGACGTGAAATGAATGTTGCACAGGACCCCAGGACATTGTACAGTTAGCTATAGAACCGCACATCACTCAAGCATAGGAACACAATAGCCTCCTTTGCAGACTGTTTTAGGAGGCTAGGAACACGAGATAAAGTAAAATTGCCGAGGTACTAATTAATGATGTGCTGACATGCTTCAAACCATGTTTCTACAGTATACGTGATTGTTTTCTTGCTCTTGGAATTTCAATGTGTGGATGAGATATTGTCTCGGGATACCCTCGATAACACGTCGACGTTACCTCGGTATAGTACCTCGGAGACACCTCGGGACTGACCCTCGATAACACGTCGACGTTTATACCTCGGTATAGTACCTCGGAGACACCTCGGCATACTGTCGATAACACGTCGACGTTTATACCTCGGTATAGTACCTCGGAGACACCTCGGCATACTGTCGATAACACGTCGACGTTACCTCGGTATAGCACCTCGGAGACACCTCGGGACTGACCCTCGATAACACGTCGACATTACCTCGGTATAGTACCTCGGAGACACCTCGGGACTGACCCTCGATAACACGTCGACATTACCTCAGTATAGTACCTCGGAGACACCTCAGGACTGACCCTCGATAACACGTCGACGTTACCTCGGTATAGTACCTCGGAGACACCTCGGGACTGACCCTCGATAACACGTCGACGTTTATACCTCGGTATAGTACCTCGGAGACACCTCGGCACTACTGTCGATAACACGTCGACGTTTATACCTCGGTATAGTACCTCGGAGACACCTCGGCATACTGTCGATAACACGTCGACGTACCTCGGAGATACCTCGGCATACTTCGCCATAACATTTGTCACTGACCCTCGTAGGACAAAGTTTCGAGAATTCCTTTGCTTTTTAGCTCATGAAACACCTCAATTCCTGACTCATTCCGATTGACTGTCCAAGGGGTGGATAATATTGTCGACGTTACCTCGGTAATTACTCGAATCACACCTCGTGACTGACCCTCGATAACACGTCGACGTTACCCTCGGTATAGCCCAACCCCGCAAGGTGCACCTCGGTATACTTACGTACACGTCATAGTACCTCGGAGATAACATCACTTTTTACTTCCCTTAACTTTGTCATTTTTTTATTGACAAAGTAGTCTAAGTTTATCAGAATTCGTTTGCTTTTTAGCTCACTGTAATAATACTCAATTCAACCACATCCGATGACTGCAAGGGTGAACAAAATGAACCTACGGCTTATTTCAAATTACGGCATCAAAGCCTGAAACAGGCTATTAAATTCTGTAATTTGCACATATGAAAAAGTTTGACCCTACCCCCGCACAGTCATTAGTCAGTACGTACGTACCAGGGTGTGACAACATCACTTTTTGATGGAGGGAGCACTGATGGAGAGAGGGGAGTTTCTAGTTTCGCACCGTTGGCCCCAAGTTTTTCTTTACTATATGATTACAGCAACGATCAGTGTGCGACGTGTGAACCAAATGAATTGGATTTTTTTTTTTACTCGGCAATTTACACGTGACGCGTGATAACCCAAAAATGGCGCGTGAATTTGAACATGAAAAACACTTGACAAACAGTCAGACGTACGTGATCCGTAGCAAATTGCAACAAAGACGTGCGTGATTTGGCTTAAAATGGCGCGTGAATCGTGAATTTACGAAAAAATGGGACGTGAAGCGTGATCACAACCCCTCCCTTTGCTACCCTGTACGGGTCAGGAAAACGAAGTAAAACCACGACGACCAATTCCTGTACGCGTCGTTTCATTATTAAAGCAGGGTATGAAAATGGAGTTTTGGTACTGAGACAGGGTCAGGATTGAAAGGTCCAGGCTGCACACCCTAAATCATAGTGAGTACCTCCCCCGTGGGGGTCGATGTATCTCATTATTCAAACAAGTGTAGAATTCTGCATTACAAAATCACTGTACAGGCCTTTTCTGTCCCACATGAATCGGTCAGGGTTTTTCGCGATCTCAGATGTGGACAGTAATTTGCAGTCGGTAAAAAGTCTCGTAGAAGAACTTCAGTTTTGATTTTTCTTCGCTGGAATGCAACGGGTCCGTCAATGCGGCTCCTATACTGGCTATACTAAATGGGAGCACTTCCTTTGGAGTTCGATGTTTCACTGTAACTCAAACTTCCCATGTGAGAATGCCGCTAGCCGTACTAAGTAAGACGACGCTCCCTACAATCTGTCTTCAAGGATTTGTGAGACAGAGATTAAAGTATTGTAAGACAAGCAACACATTAGCTGGGAGTTGAACACTCTCTCAACACACAAGCAGATCTACGACGTGTAGACACGAGTATCGTTTGCATGCCTGACCTGTAAAGAACGGCTTTACAGCAATGAAAGACTGGATGTATCAACAACTGTGAATAGCTCTTTTGGGTTGGGGGGATTTTACATTCAAGGCATTCATTCTGTATTGAACTTTAAGTTGAGAACTCATAATCGTATTCAACATACTTCTATTTTTATAGTTGTTTCTGACGGCTCACCGGCCGTGGCGTGCATACGGCCAGGCTCTCACAGGCGCCGGATCCTCTCCGTCGCTTTGCGATGTGTCGGTGTACACCGGGTGTACAGTACCGGGAGATAGCTTTTCATATTAGTGGGGCTGAAGCCTTCAAAACCCCTGAAAATGGCTGAAATTGTATAGAAAATGTTGGGAAACCTGCCATTATCAAGGGGGCTAAAGTCCCTGGAAACCCCTCCCCCCCCCCCCCCCCCCCCCCCCCCCCCTCTCCGCGGTCCTTGATAGTCATCTGATAGTCATCTGATTATTTTGTACATTGGCATGCATTTTCTTGAAGGGATCGAGGGGAGGGGTGGAGTTGATGCCAAATCCTGTCGCTAAAAGCAGAGTTCGGATGTAGGTCCGTCAGTGGGCGTTTATTTTCGGCTGTCATTTTCTCTTTCTTCTTCGTGTATTTTTTCTTTAGTTCTGCGTGGTTTGAAATACACGACGTTTCGTTATCTTTCATCGTGTTCAAGTAATCTACACTTGATAATCGCTTACGTTAGTTTGTTCAATAGATTCTTATACTTCCGGTATCTCAACACCCAAAGCCTATTATGGTTTACCTTGTTCTATATTTGGAGATAATCCCCAGCGTCACTCGCGAGACTCTCCCAGGTCACTTCCGGTCGAATTACGACATGTAAATATTTTCACAGGTAATTCAGATTATCAGCGTGGGCGCCAGCTAAAGCGAGAAACCATCGCCTAAAGTGTTCATTCAAACTCACAAACTGAACTTGACAAAAATACATTTTCCTGAGCCAGTATTTCTGCTGGTCAGCAGTAATACACACAAGCACACCATGCGGTCTCTCACTACAAATTCTCTTGTTTTGGAAGTGAGGAGAGCCTGGTAATAACAAACAAGAATATCTGGTAAACGCGGAGTTTTTTCAGTCGCCAAACCGCGTTGGCCAGAAAAGGACGCTACCGGAAGTAACAGTGTCATTCTAAAACCAACCCGGAAGTGAAACTTCTAGAATGCGGATATGGTTATGATTTAACCAAGTAATAAAACTTTAGTCTACGTATTTACAGACATGACCTAACAGTACAATTATTTGAAGAATGCATGCAACCTTAAGTGGGAGGAGAGACGGTGGGGGGAAGGGAAAGTAGTCGGCCATATTAGTAAGTAACTTACCGGTATATGAGGGTCTTTTCGCCAAATTTCAACACACCAAAGAAATACAAATGTACTATCATGCTTAATCACATCAAGATAGTTTGAACCATAAATGCGCGCAACGTTTGTTTTATTAGTACGTAAGAATTTTACGTTGATACTTGCGTAAGTCAAGGATTGCTTTACCTCATATTTCAGACAGGCGCGGGACTGTACTCTTAGACAGGCGCGTTTGGACTGTACTCTTTGCGTATGCTTAATCAGACAGGCGCGGGACTTAAAATACCTCAATATAGTTTGAACCATAATTGCGCGCAACGTTTGTTTGATGAGTACGTAAGAATTTTACGTTGATACTTGCGTAAGTCAAGGATTGCTTTACCTCATATTTCAGACAGGCGCGGGACTGTACTCTTATGCTTAATCACCTCAATATAGTTTGAACCATAATTGCGCGCAACGTTTGTTTGATGAGTACGTAAGAATTTTACGTTGATACTTGCGTAAGTCAAGGCTTGCTTTCCTTCATATTTCAGACAGGCGCGGAATTACACTTTACTTTTACGGTACGCTTGCGTCGACTACTCAGTGGCGACTTCTCCGGTACGTGGAGGGTAGAGTAGTTACGCTTGCGTTACATATCCTTTTCGGTCAGGTGCGTGGGACGTATGGTCAAGCTTTCTCCACGTAAAGTACGTGTGTATGAAATTCACGCCATGTTTGACGCGCGTAAAGCGTTTACGTTTACGTAAGTGTTTACGTTTTAGATGAAATCTTGCCTTGCCAAACCACCGATGATTAGAGACAACATTCATTACTCTACTAAGCTTTTAATCGTGACAATACATGTATTTTATCGATATTTTTATCGTCTTATTTTTCTGATGATCAACCGCTTTATTTTTAAAACTTGCTTCAGTTTAGACACCATTTTGTGCCTCACTACAATAGTAATTTTGTTGTCTTCTATTGTACATGAAATTGCTCAGAAAAATCATTTCTCGCGTTAGCCTGCGTAGTTAGTGCTCAACGGTTTTGTGGGGGAGGAGAGGGGACAGGGGAGGGAGAGAGGAGGGGAGAAAGGAAACACCGCGTGTCCGTCTACTGATGGATGGTAAATGCTGATTGGCTGAAATGGAGTCAAGTGTTTCATGTGGTTGATTACTCATCCCTGGCCTCCCCCGATAAAAGACTGCAAGTTATATGCAGGCTCACGTCACGCTAGCCAGGGAATCTTGTCGGTTTGTGCGCAATCGTTTAGCGCATTTGTTACTAGTAACTACGCTGACCACTAGCGAAAGAAATGCGAGCTTTCATTGTTTCTTTGTGTGAAAGGTTCTCCATGTGATAAGCTATCCTACTTAGATAAGACATCGTTCTAATAGTTAACTCTCTCTAAGGCAAATTTGGTATTAACAAAACAGTGCAGCAGACAAACTGACTACAAGACAAAGGTTAAGCAGGCACACGTTGCGCTAGGGAAACTCCGCTGACCACTAGCAAAAGATATACAAGCTTTGTTTCTTTTGGAGGGGCGTTAGTGTAGAGAGAGCTGACTATACTGTAAGCCATATACCCCGTCGTTTGCGACCATTCTCAAAATGTTCTACTAACTTTTACTTTTTAATTTGTAAACTAGAATGTGGCATCAGTTTCACCGACCCATTTGCTTTGACCGGCCATTGTTATTTCGTTTGTTCTTGTTGTTAGATACTCTACCCTTGCCTGACTGCTTTTTACCACCGTTCTGTTGGCTAGATTTGACTTGAGTCTGTCCTGTGTGTATTTGAGTGGGTCCTTGAGATCCTCCTTGTCTTTGAGACAGTGTTTGACTAAGTTCTTGTCTCTGAGTCAGTCCTTGGGTTGGCCTATGTGCTAGTAGTTTCTCAGCCCTCCCTTGTGTTTGAGTCTGTTGTTGGACTTTGCTAAGTCCTTGTGTTTTAGCTGCTCCTTGTCTCTGAGTCAGTCCTTGCGTTGGACTATATGCTTGTGGTTTCTCAGCCCGCCCTGGTGTTTGAGTCTGTTTTTGTGTTTGCCTTGAGCTCATGATATGGGTTTGTGATTTATCAGCTGTACAAAAAAGAGAAAATTCAAGTAAGCAAAACATGGCAAACTAATCATTGCACAACTGAGTTTTAGACTGCTGAACCCAACACGAAATATGGATTTTTTTTCTCCTTCCTCTTACTATGACACTTCCCGTCACGACCACAACACGACCACAGCACGATCAAGATACGACCACGTTACGAACCACGATACGACCACGGTACGACCACGATACGACCACTGTACGACCACAGTACGACCACGGTACGACCACGATACGACCACAGCACGATCAAGATACGACCACGTTACGAACCACGATACGACCACGGTACGACCACGGTACGACCACAGTACGACCACGGTACGACTACTGTACGACCACGATACGACCACAGTATGACCATGATACGACCACTGTACGACCACGATACGACCACAATACGACCACGGTACGACCACGATACGACCATGATACGACCACAGTACGACCACGATACGACCACAGTATGACCACTACGCGACGACATTTTTATCGCTGCAACTTATGGCCGTGTCATTGTTATCAAGGCTCACACATATCTCATGCATTTTATTCAAAGAACAGTTCAATAACCTTACCATGTTTACAGCGAGTAATCTTACAGTATTCCCATCTTACATTAGGATTTGTAGTGTAGCACCAAGGACCGCTCGGAGCCTGGTGACCAGGGTTCCGGCATGCATTGCCCGCCCCGATAAGTTCTTTATATTTATCCGGAGAACGGAAATGACGATGTGGACATTGGTCAGACCATGATTGACACTTGTACCCAGACTTCGTGACGGAGACATTCCCTCGGTAGGCGTACCCGTTTCCATAGAAACAATGTTGGGACGATCCTTACAAATGATATGATTGATTAGTAAGACTTGACTTTGTTATACACTGTTTTCATTGTGATATTTTACTTACCATTTCCTATCTCGTTAGCTGTCTTATCATCTGAAAGAAAGTATTTGTTAGCATGAACCTTAGGAAACCTTTTTTGCACGATAAGGCTGAAGAGGGGTTATGTTCCCTGTGGCAATCCTGAAAAGCGCGCGCACGGAACCTTATTCATTCTGGCAAAGTCTCAAAGAAGAGAATTGGGTTTCCTATGGCAATCCTGAAAATTAGTGCGCGCGCACGGAACCTTATACTTTATTCTGGCAAAGTCTCAAAGTAGAGAATTGGGTTCCCAGTGGCAATCCTGAAAAGCGCGCGCACACGGAACCTTCTTATTCATTCTTGCAAAGTCTCAAAGTAGAGAATTGGGTTCCCTGTGGCAATCCTGAAAAGCGCGCGGACACGGAACCTTCTTATTCATTCTTGCAAAGTCTCAAAGTAGAGAATTGGGTTCCCTGTGGTAATCCTGAAAAGCGCGCGCACACGGAACCTTCTTATTCATTCTTGCAAAGTCTCAAAGAAGAGAATTGAGTTTCCTGTGGCAATCCTGAAAAGCGCGCGCACACGGAACCTTATTCATTCTGGCAAAGTCTCAAAGAAGAGAATTGGGTTTCCTGTGGCAATCCTGAAAATTAGTGCGCGCGCACGGAACCTTATACTTTATTCTGGCAAAGTCTCAAAGTAGAGAATTGGGTTCCCAGTGGCAATCCTGAAAAGCGCGCGCACACGGAACCTTCTTATTCATTCTTGCAAAGTCTCAAAGTAGAGAATTGGGTTCCCTGTGGCAATCCTGAAAAGCGCGCGCACACGGAACCTTCTTATTCATTCTTGCAAAGTCTCAAAGTAGAGAATTGGGTTCCCTGTGGAAATCCTGAAAAGCGCGCGCACACGAAACCTTCTTATTCATTCTTGCAAAATCTCAAAGAAGAGAATTGGGTTCCCTGTGGAAATCCTGAAAAGCGCGCGCACACACACACGGAACCTTTTTCATTCTTGCAAAGTCTCCAAGTAGAGAATTGGGTTTCCTGTGGCAATCCTGAAAATTAGTGCGTGCGCACGGAACCTTATACTTTATTCTGGCAAAGTCTCAAAGTAGAGAATTGGGTTCCCAGTGGCAATCCTGAAAAGCGCGCGCACACGGAACCTTCTTATTCATTCTTGCAAAGTCTCAAAGTAGAGAATTGGGTTCCCTGTGGCAATCCTGAAAAGCGCGCGCACACGAAACCTTCTTATTCATTCTTGCAAAGTCTCAAAGAAGAGAATTGGGTTCCCTGTGGCAATCCTGAAAAGCGCGCGCACACGAAACCTTCTTATTCATTCTTGCAAAGTCTCAAAGAAGAGAATTGGGTTTCCTGTGGCAATCCTGAAAATTAGTGCGCGCACACGAAACCTTATTCATTCTTGCAAAGTCTCAAAGAAGAGAATTGGGTTTCCTGTGGCAATCCTGAAAATTAGTGCGCGCACACGGAACCTTATTTATTCTTGCAAAGTCTCAAAGAAGATAATTGGGTTTCCTGTCTTACTTACGTAGTAATTCTCGTGAGATGTAGCATTCAGGGATATGAGGTCCCATCATCCTTGGCAGCCCGTCACATCTCATAAGTATATTCTTGGTTATATAAGTAGCAAACGTGTCGTGTTCCTCCTTCTTCTCACCTATCTCATCCTGGGCTGACCACGTGACGCCAGGGTAATTCTGCATGAGAGAAATCCACTCCCGTTTGCAAAGAAAGTTTAACATCTCACACGCTTCTCTGAGGAAAAAGATCAGAATGAGAAATTGTCTTCACCAGTCCTTTCAATGTTCGCGGTGGTTTTAAACAAGGCTTGTAATTACTCGGCGAGCTGCCTGTGGCACGCCGAGTAGAAAATGGAAGTTTTACTAGTTGTTGACTACTTACCTGCAAACGGCCTGGGGCTGAGTACTTGATGACGTCATATCACAGCTCGGGAAATAGTAGTGACAGTACATATCCTGTATGAGTTGAAAACATCGGCTGCGCAGTAACGCTCTTGGGTTCGGCAAACGTAAATTGCCGAAGAACTCTCGCTTTATCCGCACAGTTCTCAGTCTCTTCTCGTGCTCGATTTGCTGTTTTCTGTCGACGAAGATGAGTGCGTGGGCGGGGATGGAGTAGTTGCATATGCTGGTGCTGTGGTTGTAGTATGGATGACAATATGATGCAGGTGAAGACTTCTTATACACTGGGTTACACTGACTACATGTTAATCAGAAACATAGGTGAGCTACTGCATACTTGTTATAATATAGCAATGATATAACGCGCGCTCTGATTGGCTAGAGTTCTATGAACTATTCCCCCATGGGCTGCACGCTATCGTCAACTTTCCACTGGCTTCGTCTGTTCGAAATAACGCGCGCGCTCATTGGCTAAAATTGCTATGAACTATTTCCCCATGGGCTGCACGCTCTATAGATGCCATATTATAAATCAAGCTAAATCAATTAGTCAACGAGCGTCCATGCGCCCATTGCGTTATAGACGCACGAGAGAAAATATAAAGAACTCTTAACAAGCGTAAGAGTGGCACGAGGCGTAGCCGTAGCCGATCTTTTATAGTGATTTTAGTAAAGTTGCTTTAAACCTTATCACTACTGTATATCAATGCTTAATGTGTAATAAACAAATTAGGACATGTTAAGATCATGATATTGTTTTTATTCACTCGATTTTATTCGACAAATCACTCAATCGCTCGAAGACTGGCTCGTTCGTGATTTGTCATTAAAATCTCGTGAATAAAAACAATATCATGATCTTAACATGTAATAATCTCTATACTAATATTAGATATATGTACTTTACCTTGCTGCGTTGTTCAGTGTTTTATTTGACGCTGCTTTAGTCGGAACGTGACTAGGAGCTAAAAAACAACAAATATATGTTACAGTCCACTGAGAGCCCAGACCCCTTGAACGTATATAGTACTGCGCATACTTAAAAGTCGAACCTCTCGTAAACGACCAACGTTATTGTCAGGTGGTCGAGGTAGTCTCTTTCAGTCGCTTATTAGAGGTTTGACTGCGAAACAACATTGTTTACGTTGATTCTACTTTGCGGACACAGGTAGCGCGAGTACGTATAATTATTATGTTGGGCTCCCTGTGTTGTTACGCACGGAAACCCGTGCGCTCTACCACAGGAAGCCCGCCAAAGACGCGCACATGATTTTATATTTTGAATAATAGCCTCAGGAGAAATCATTGGGCTTCCTGTGTCCCTACAAACAGATAAACGTCTTCAAGACACTTTTAGAGAAAGGTTGTGTTTAATTCCGCGTTAAGAGGATTAGAAAGTACTTTAATAGCACTTGAAATTGTGACGCGAAGAGAGTCAAGTCAAGAGAGACTGTTGAAGTATCATACCGCGAAGACAAAATCCAGCAGAGAAGAAGAAAGAAAGACACAACGAAGAGATCACATGAAAAGAAGATTTTACGTTCGCATAGAGTACACTAAACAACCGTTTTGAGGATGTCATTTCCAATCATTCTGTGCCGTACTGTTATTCACTTGTTCTGCTTGTTCCACGCAGAACCCAACGCTTTTTGTATGTCATTCAAGGATTTACGTAAGTCGCGCTATTGACAGATTTGACAGATAGTTCATCTTGACAGTTTAGTGGAGAATTTTAAAAACGAATAATCGATATTTTCTGACAGCAGAATCATCGTTCTCATCTTCTTAACTTTGGACGTCAAAGGTTCATTTATTTCCACAGATTCGTGAAAGTTAGTATTTTCCCTGGTCGCAATAGACGTTATTATGCAACTAACTTCTAAGGTTTTGTACAGAAATTCCCATTTTATTTTCATTCTATATTCTTTCAATTTTTCATTACGCAGTATTCAGCCAGATAGCCTTTAAAGTTAATTCAACAGTTGGCTGCGCAAAGTCACAAACATTTCATTTTAATTACAATAGTTAAATAGCGCATCTGACCATTTGGCGCGCATTTGACTCGGGACAAGAAAGATGATCAATTAATGTCACGTGACATCAGAGCAGAATCTGCCAGATTCTGCTCTGATGTCAGTAAGTGCTGTCTCTGTGGGGTTAGAATCACACAAAGTGCATGCTTGGCCTCTCCCGATCCATATCAACCACTGTCTGGAATTTTATCGATTTTTTACATGGTATTGTCTAGTGGGTAGATAGTACTAGATAACAAGATGAATAGTTTTGTATTTTTTGTGTTTGTCTTTCAAAATGACTGCCATCTTTGACAATATGCATGCTGCTTGCCATGGAATGATCAAGAATATTTCAACGTGAACCATATGTAGGTTTTGTCAAATTCTGCAGAATATAGACGACAGTTGGTGAAGTAGAGTTTGGTTGCCAACTATCTTGACCTGTACTTATTCTACTTAGAAAATCGCTCTTTAACTCAAAGAGGAATTTGTCGTATTTTTTTCCTCTCGTGAATGAAACGTCACAAGATCAAGTCTTAAATTCCTTCAAAAGTCCATTTTAAAGCTTCTTTGCGAAATATTTTCTAAAACTAAAACATTTAGTTTACAGTCAGTATATTGGTTGAGCTCGTTCAAGAAGATTGGTATTGTATTCATGTTTTCTGACAACAAAGTTAGCCTTGAAGAGTCATCTAAAAAGAGCATGGAATTCATTTTTACATGCTTCTGTTTGGCACATGCAACCATAAAGAAAGTTCTGTTTGTGCAATGCATGGATATAGAGCTTAGTGATAGACATATCGATAAAGATATTAAATAGATTGTAGTTTTTCTGTGTAATGAGTACCATGCATGAAAATAACTCAAATGGTCGAAGACAATAGGTAAAACGTACGTCAAAGGTTCATTTATTTCCACAGATTCGTGAAAGTTAGCCATTTTCCCTGGTCGCAGGGAAAATTAATTTATTTTCATTCTATATTCTTTCTATTTTTCATTACGCAGTATTCAGCCAGATAGCCTTTAAAGTTAATTCAACAGTTGGCTGCGCAAAGTCACAAACATTTCATTTTAACTACAATAGTTAAATAGCGCATCTGACCATTTGGCGCGCATTTGACTCGGGACAAGAAAGATGATCAATTAATGTCACGTGACATCAGAGCAGAATCTGCCAGATTCTGCTCTGATGTCAGTAAGTGCTGTCTCTGTGGGGTTAGAATCACACAAAGTGCATGCTTGGCCTCTCCCGATCCATATCAACCACTGTCTGGAATTTTATCGATTTTTTACATGGTATTGTCTAGTGGGTAGATAGTACTAGATAACAAGATGAATAGTTTTGTATTTTTTGTGTTTGTCTTTCAAAATGACTGCCATCTTTGACAATATGCATGCTGATTGCCATGGAATGATCAAGAATATTTCAACGTGAGCCATATGTAGGTTTTGTCAAATTCTGCAGAATATAGACGACAGTTGGTGAAGAGTTTGGTTGCCAACTATCTTGACCTGTACTTATTCTACTTAGAAAATCGCTCTTTAACTCAAAGAGGAATTTGTCGTATTTTTTTCCTCTCGTGAATGAAACGTCACAAGATCAAGTCTTAAATTCCTTCAAAAGTCCATTTTAAAGCTTCTTTGCGAAATATTTTCTAAAACTAAAACAATTAGTTTACAGTTAGTATATTAGTAGAGCTTGTTCAAGAAGATTGGTATTGTATTCATGTTTTCTGACAACAAAGTTAGCCTTGAAGAGTCATCTAAAAAGAGCAAAACGAATGAAACGTCACAAGATCAAATCTTAAATTCCTTCAAAAGTCCATTTTATAGCTTCTTTGCGAAATATTTTCTAAAACTAAAACATTTAGTTTACTGTCAGTATATTGGTTGAGCTCGTTCAAGAAGATTGGTATTGTATTCATGTTTTCTGACAACAAAGTTAGCCTTGAAGAGTCGTCTAAAAAGAGCATGGATTTCAGTCATTTTTGCATGCTCCTTTTTGGCGCAAGCAACCATAAAGAAAGTTATGTTTGTACAATGTATGGATATAGAGCTTAGTGATAGACATATCGATAAAGATAAACAAAAGAGATTGTAGTTTTTCTGTGTATTGAGTACCATGCATGGAAATAACTCAAATCATCTAGGACAATGGTAAAACGTACATACCAGATGTAGGCCATGACGTAGGCGACTTCGTATTCGCAATGGACGCTGGTTTGCCATCAGCAAATGCAACCAGGAAAGCAAGCAAAAGGACGAATTTTGATGTCATCTTTGAAGCGTTTACGAACACTTTTTCTTTCGTTAGTCAAGAACAACTCGTTCACACCACTGTCCTCGAACGAGTCTGTGCATTGGAATTCCAACGTTTGAGCTTGAAAGGTTAAGGGTGCTATCAATACATGATTTGTGCCTAAGAAAGGGTCACTTTCGACTTTGACAAGATCCACCAGATGGACTTTAGAGAGATGGCGAGATTTCATATTTTACTATCTGCAGCAGTTCTTATTCCGTCAGAAACAGCATCACCTAAAACTCATTGTTTTTCTTTTCAACAAAAAGACTGATTAAAATAATTATGAACAAATTATACTGATTATCATAAATTATGCAAATTACACACTATGCTGGACCTTTGGTGCAAAACTGGATTTTTAAAAACTATCCTTTATCTTACACAGTATAAATAATTGCAAGGTAGTTTGACTGACATTGATATTGAATGCTTTTAAGTTCAAATTAAACAAACTCCATCCAATCATAGATTTTAATATGTACAATGATAAAATGCACGACCTTGAGATGGCGACGGCGATTGATAGTTACAAACGATAACTTAATATCAAGAAACAAAGCAGGAAATATGCCAAGACGGAAAAATGCTTAGGCTTGATTGAGAGCGTGCGCGCTTTG
This sequence comes from Actinostola sp. cb2023, assembly GCA_033675265.1. Classification (NCBI taxonomy): domain Eukaryota; kingdom Metazoa; phylum Cnidaria; class Anthozoa; order Actiniaria; family Actinostolidae; genus Actinostola; species Actinostola sp. cb2023. The sequence goes on along the minus strand of JAUJYZ010000423.1, from coordinate 362,721 downwards.
CATGATGGGACGACAGGAATAACCATTCGCGTCACGTGGGTTTATATAGAGGGTGCATGAGTAGGTGCTTTGTTGCAAACATTTAACATACCAAACAATCGTTTATTTTTCCATTTTTTGTAAACACTAACTACAATCACGTGTTTGTTAACTGAACTAAGAGATCTTACATCAGTACTGCACTGTTGCTGTGATAGAGTCGTTTTCGTATGAGTGGAAAATCTACGGAGTTACGGCCACGGTATGGAATCGAAGACATTCTATTCAACAAATCACAGCGCGCAAAATCATTGCTCAACCAATCAGAATGCTTGATGGACTATATAGCCCATGCAAAAAGCTAAAAAAATGGCCCAAAATGACGATATTTGATGGACTGTATGTAGTCCATGCAAGAAGCTCAAAAATGGCCCAAAATGACGATATTTGATGGACTGTAGCCCATACAAAAACGCTAGGAGAGGGGGACGTTGGTGGATAGCTGATACCGCAATACCGCATCAAACAACTGAAAAATACCGTAATACCGTATCTAAAATTGAAATTTGAAACAACAGTAGTAATGTTTTGGAAACCCACCAGAATACCGAAATACGCTAAAGAAATTTGAATTTCACCATATACCGTAGCCCCAAGTCGCCAAATACCGCATACCGCAGACCAGGACGATACCGCAATACCGCATCTCAAAAAAAAACCCTGTAATATCGCACAAAAAATCGACGGATACCGCAATAACGCGCCCCCGTGTCCCCCTCCTAGGACTAAATATCTAATGTACGAAATCCCGAACAGAAGTTATTTACACTTCCGGTTGACGTTCGCCGTCGTAGATTTTAGGATTTTTAGTCCTGGCCCCGGTTGCACGAAAGGTGAATAGCGCTATCTACCATATAAGTCCTATCAACGGATAAAATTTATTGGATAACTGTGTTGGATAGGACTTGTCAACCGGGGCCAGAACTGTACCCACCTTTCTCAATAACTATATAAATACGGCGCGCGAAAGAAATATTCAGACAATGTTTTGGTACATACTCTATTCTGTATAATAAATATAGCAATAATTTCCCTTGTTACGTGTAGATACGAACTGGTATCACATCATTAAAGCTTTTCCCATTGGAGCAAGTGTTCTACAAACATGGTATGTATGTCACCATGGCAACACGGATATACCTAACTCGGACAGTTATAGAAATATGTAAATGAATTATTATTATTATTTTACCAGCTTAAATAATACCTTTCAATAGGAAATTATCTATAAAACAATGTTATTAGATTTAAAAGGGAAAAAAAAAAGGAAAACAAATAAATGTCATGACTGGGAGTCGAAATAAGAAAAGCATGCCGGGAAATTCTTCAAAAAGCGACCATACACCCAGACTTTAATGCTGAGTCACCGTATGTTACGTATAGGATGAAGATTTCGGCCCCATCCGCGCTATCGAGCAGTACATCAATCAACTTAGCATTCAAAGAGGGAGGGAGCAGTCGGATCCTAAGCCATCAAGAACTGTCCCTACTAAGCTATTGAGCCCGCTTACTGATTTGGACGGCAAGTTTAGCTAGTCTATCTGAACAATGGTCATTGTTGGGCAAATTCGATGCCTGAAGTCCTGAGGGAAAGCGCAACTAATGAGTGTTTATTGTCACATTACAAAGAACCTAATGAACTTGTTGTGTCTCCAGATCTTGTAAAAAGACGCATGCCTTTCATGTTACTATCATTCCCTGAGGCTTAGTTACTTATGATAATTCTGATCAAACGAAATGTTCTTTACCGCAGGTGTTGATCTCGAGATTTGGGCTCACGAACATTCGTATGAAAGACTGTTGCCGTGTTTACACTTGGAGGTTTACTGAAGTAAACGAGTTACCGAACCTTGCTAGAAATTGGAAAGCTATTGTTTATTGAGCGGTTAACCTTGGTTTCTGATTTGTACCTTGGTAAAGCGCTCAAGTGTAAACACGGCATGTATAGCCCATGCATAATGCTCAAAAAGGCCCTAAATAACGATATTTGATGGACTATAGCCCATGCAAAAAGCTCAAAAATGGCCCAAAATGACGATATTTAACTGTTCGTGGTCTCCCTGTGCCCTATCCCATCATCCTACGCGTGCGTCAACAATCCTGGCCTCACTATTCTGGCCCAGTCTCTTGAGGTGTCCGAGATGCGCGCCAAGGGCCTGGGTAAAAGTAGGGAGGTAGTTGTATTTGATATTGAACTCTTCGCAGGTCTTGCGCACGATGGGGGTGATCTGGGGATAGTGGTTCTGACAGATTCCTGGGAACAAGTGATGAGTCGTCTGATGGTTGAGAGCGCCTGGGGACGAATATACAGTACGTTTACGTAATACACCACAGGAAGCCCGTCACATACTTCAACAAACCTGTAAAGGTGTTCCAGAACCAGTTGTCCGTGCAGTAGTCGAGGGTGGTCAGAACTTGGAGCTCTGCCCTACAAAACAAGACGAGAGAAATTAAGGTATTATAGTCTTGTCAAGACGTTTTCATGTCATATCTACGTGTACTATATAGCGTTGGCGGTGAGAGGGGGACGGGAAAAGGCCCATGATACTCACCAATCTCTAGGAACCCGATTATCTTCATTAGGCTGTGGCCATTCAACCTATAAAAAGAGTAAATCCAGAATGAACTAAAATGCACATATCAAACCATCATAACTTATGTTAGTTGTCCATACCTCGCTGACTACGTGAGATATCTGAAAGACAAGAGCGAGCCAGTAGCTTGCAGTAGCCTCGAGAAGAACGTTAATCCATAACTATAACATCGAAAAGTAAGAGTAAGTTCATCTGTTTTTATCACGAGTTACCTATATTTCGCGCCTATATACGAAGTGCATAAGGCAAGAGTGATGCTCATGAAAAGGAATATCCAAGGAACATCCAATTAAGGAACGTCCAAGGAACATCCAAGGAACATCCCATGAACATCCAAGGAACATCCAATTAAGGAACATCCAAGGAACATCCCATGAACATCCAAGGAACATCCAAGGAACATCCAAGGAACATCCAAGGAACATCCAAGGAACATCCAAAGAACATCCAAGGAACATCCAAGGAACATCCAAGGAACATCCAAGGAACATCCAAGGAACATCCAAGGAACATCCAAGGAACATCCAAGGAACATTCAAGGAACATCCAAGGAACATCCAAGGAACATCCAAGGAACATCCAAGGAACATCCCATGAACATCCCATGAACATCCAAGGAACATGCAAGGAACATCCCATGAACATCCAAGGAACATCCAAGGAACATCCATGAACGTCCATGCAAGGAACATCCCATGAACATCCAAGGAACATCCAAGGAACATCCCATGAACGTCCAAGGAACATTCCATGAACATCCAAGGAACATCCAAGGAACATCCCATGAACGTCCAAGGAACATCCCATGAACGTCCAAGGAACATGCCATGAACATCCAAGGAACATCCCATGAACATCCAAGGAACATCCAAGGAACATCCAAGGAACATCCAAGGAACATCCAAGGAACATCCCATGAACGTCCAAGGAACATGCCATGAACATCCAAGGAACATCCCATGAACATCCAAGGAACATCCAAGGAACATCCAAGGAACATCCAAGGAACATCCAAGGAACATCCAAGGAACGTCCAAGGAACATCCAAGGAACATCCAAGGAACATCCCATGAACGTCCAAGGAACATCCCATGAACATCCAAGGAACATCCAATGAACATCCCATGAACGTCCAAGGAACATCCCATGAACATTCAAGGAACATCCAAGGAACATCCAAGGAACATCCCATAAACATCCCATGAACATCCCATGAACATCCCATGAACATCCCATGAACATCCCATGAACATCCCATGAACATCCCATGAACATCCCATGAACATCCAAGGAACATCCAAGGAACATCCAAGGAACATCCAAAAAACATCCCATGAACATGCAAGGAACATCCAAGGAACATCCAAGGAACATCCAAGGAACATCCAAGGAGCATCCAAGGAACATCCAATGTACTTATGAATGTCTACGTGCGTGACGGTTTTGCCGAACATAAACTTTTCCTTTACTGAAAAGATTTCAGGAAGAAAATCTTACCACTCGTAATAAAGGCAAAAAGTAGAGAGGAATGACAAATCGTTGGATCAGGAATGCAATTTTCCCAGCCCAAAACAGCACAGAATTAAACATCGATAAAGAATTCATTGGCATCGTGCCTGCAAAGACAAATTGCATGTAACAATAATCAGAAACTACGTGCAGCAATTAAGATCTCTGTAAAAGAGAGGTGAAAGAGAAGGTGAGGACAAGTTGCAGGGCGGATCCAAGGGGGGGGGGGGGGAGCATGGGGGGCCGGTGCCTCCCCCCTTTGAGTTGGGCCCGATACATATTCGCCCACGTTTCCCCACCATTTGATGCCCAGAATGGATGGAAATTGCATTTTCGAGCTTCTAGATTTCAAAATGTTCTGGGGGGGGCATGCCCCCACACCCCCTAAAAGAAGGGGGCCTTACGGCCTCTTAGTGGTGCAACCCCTTTCAAAATCTCTAGATCCGCCCCTGAGTTGACAACCCATCCTCTCTCCTTTTCCCCTTCCCATCATCCCTTTTTGATCACCGTTCATCACACGGATTGTTAGTTATCGTTGTCACTTACTGTTGTAGCCTGTTAGTACCACAACACAGTCTTGTAGTCGGGTTTTTAATGTAAGCTATGGAACGAAAACGACAGATTCACTAACGTTGTTCTTGGAGGTGTTTATGTTAACGAGACAAACGGTTATCGGTAGTTAATTGGTACTGATGGTGATGATGATGATGATGATGATGATGATGATGATTTATAATCAAACATATAGATGCATACTCATGCAAGCTTCGTTACAGCAGGATTCAGATCTAGAGGATCGAGAAGAATACTTACCAAACCGTAAATAATGGGCGCGTAGATATGTTGTGCAACGTAAGGCTGAATCCATGTTTGGGTGTCTTTGATGCGACGAATATCGTGATGCTGCAAATAGACAAGCACATCAACTGCTAGGCATGACCTGCATGCAGCTATGTTGGTGTCGGTGTGTCCTCCACCCATTCCAGTTGAGGGAGGCGCAACAAATGACACCCTAACAACTGGCTGAAAATTCTTCCCACAACAGAAGCCTGTAGAATATCGACGTGTTACCTTTTCAGAAGTCACGATATCAGGATCAGCTCCATCGATGTTTGTGTACGGATGATGACCGAAGGTGTGCTAGAAGAAGAAAACGATTGTGAGTTATTCTAAGGTGGGTGAGTGAGTAGATAGTAAAGGCACATATACACGGTGGAGCATTGCGCGCAATATTACCGGCAATATAATTACGTGTGCTGACTGGAATGTTAGATTGCGCGTGCATGGCATTACCAAAGTAAAGTACAAATTAACCTTTTTGTATATACCTTTTTCAATATTGCACGCTACAAATGCAAAAGCCATGCAATTGCATGGTGATGATTGCGCGTATCTACCTTAATCTATGCTATACTACTGCAATATTGCACGCTACAAATGCAAAAGCCATGCAATTGCATGGTGATGATTGCGTGTATCTACCTTAATCTATATACTATACTACTGCAATATTGCACGCCACAAATGCAAAAGCCATGCAATTGCATGGTGATGATTGCGTGTATCTACCTTAATCTATACGATACTGCTGCAATATTGCACGCTACAAATGCAAAAGCCATGCAATTGCATGGTGATGATTGCGTGTATCTGCCTTAATCTATACTATACTGCTGCAATATTGCACCTTAATGTATTCTTGGTGGGTGATGGGAGCGGAATAAACCAAGCAGGTGTTGTCAGTAACAACATTTAGTTGTACACACTAAGAAAGGTATATTTGGGATCAAATCTTTGCTAGCCTACATTGGTTACCTGGAGTATCCACACGTAGTAAGAACATCCATATATAAAGTTATGCGTACCGATACCAATCGCCTTCCACACCCACGGTGAGTGAGTAATCGCAAAATGACTAAAATTGAAAAGTGTAGCATTCAGATATTTTATCACAATATTGTTGTTACGGATGGTTGTTACTGTTGTGGTTGTTCTTGTTCCTATCATCGTCGTTATTGTTACTGATGTTTATGGTTGTTGCTGTTGTGGTTGTTCTTGTTCCTATCATCGTCGTTATTGTTACTGATGTTTATGGTTGTTGCTGTTGTGGTTGTTCTTGTTCCTATCATCGTCGTTATTGTTACTGATGTTTATGGTTGTTGCTGTTGTGGTTGTTCTTGTTCCTATCATCGTCGTTATTGTTACTGATGTTTATGGTTGTTGCTGTTGTTGTTATTGTTGCTGTTGTTGTTGTTCCTGCTGTACGTCGTCGTCGTCGTCGTTGTTGTCGTTGTCATGGTCATTCATAATATGTTTTTGCTGTTGTTGTTGTTGTTGTTGTTGTTGTTCCTGCTGTACGTCGTTGTTGTCGTTGTTGTTTACCTTGCGTCGTCGTCGTTGTTGTTGTTGTTGTTATTGTTGCTGTTGCTGTTGTTCCTGCTGTACGTCGTTGTCGTTGTCGTCGTCGTTTTTGTCGTCGTTGTCGTCGTCGTTGTTGTCGTTGTTGTCGTTGTCATGGTCATTCATAATATGTTGTTGTTGTTGTTTACCTTGCGTCGTCGTCGTTGTTGCTGTTACTGTTGTTGTTGTTGCTGTTGTTGTTCATGCTGTACGTCGTTGTCGTCGTTGTTGTTTACCTTGCGTCGTGAGCGTGAGTTATACCAATAATGGCTCCAATCCATCCCATCATGATAGCAAAGCCACTCGACCACAGTAAACTACCAGACAGCCATGTTAACTAAAGTAACACCAGTTTCATATAATTATTATACATGCACCTATCATACTAAACCAATTACATTTGAACGACCATTGAAGTACATGAGTATTTACCTGTGCATAACATAACATGTAAAAAAGTGAAGGGAATAAAATAAGACGCAGCCACATCCACTCGGGATCCTTGGGATCCTGCAAGGTACAAAAATGGACAAGAACGATGACGTGACTAGACGGGAAGGAGGGGAGGAAAGGAGGAGAAAATGAGAGTGGAGGCAGAGAGCATCAACTTCAACTGCAAACCTTATTGTTGTCTTTGAAGTACTTTTGAACTCTGTCTCGTACAGTTTTAAAGAAAGGCCTGCAAGAAAACAGATTCCATGACGACCAAGAATCCATGGAGAAAGAAGATTATGGTGCGGGCATAACTGCATGCCGCAAAAAAGCTTTCCCCCAGTAGTCAATGCTGAATACTCCGCGTGCAATAGCACAATGATAGTGTAAGTATAAAACTATGATACTATAACACGATATCGTAGTGAAAATTGAAAATGTCAGGTCATACCCAGTTTCAGGATAAGTAGGATATTTGTTTGACACCAATTCTCCAACACAGTACTTCTCTAAGACTCTGCAAGTATAGAATATGAAAGTCGAAGAGTTGCTGCTATAGTCGATCAATCAGTCAGTCAGTCAGTCAGTCAGGCAGTCAGGCAGTCAGGCACTGAGTCAGTCAGCTATTGCATCAGTCAGTCAGCCACTCATTCATTCATTCATTCATTCATTCATTCATTCATTCATGCATTCAGTCATGTCAGTCAGCTGTCCGTCAGTCATTCAGTCAGTCATTCAGCCATATACAGTGATTGCTTGGACTTAGTTCTTGTTGAACACCATCTACAACTGTTGGTTTCGCGTTTCAGTATTCAAATACCACAATAATTATTATTGTAAATTAATTTGCATAACCGTTGCTTTTCAAGGTCTACATACTTTGGTGCTTTCTCACTGAACGCGTGATATGACTCAAAGACCATGGTTACATCTCGTCCTGCAGCCATCAACAGTACATCTCTACCACCAGGATGACGATCGATGAACTTTGTCACATCGTAAACCTAACAAGTGTACATATGCCTCTATTAAGTCCTCTATCCAATAAGACTCGCAGATATTAACATGAAGTCTCCGTCCCCTCCCTCCCCAAGAAAGGTATTGTATTCGTCGATTTGAAATGTATTTTATTAGTGACGTCATGGAAATACCTAAGTATTAGTATCAGTAGCACTTAACTATCGCGGACTGAAATATGTTCAAAACAATCGTACATATAACTTTTCTTCGATCAAATAAGCCGAAATGTCGTTAGGCTAGACTGTGAACATTCCACCCCCCCCCCCCCGGGGGGGAGGGGGGTACTCCCTTTGTCCAAGTGGTAGGGGTGATCGGCGGTCGGTTTTGAAAACGACCCCTATAAGGTACGCATAAATTAAAAGAGCTGTTGAAAGGCATGTTGATTTCGACCCCTAAAAGTTAAGTCGGAACCCTAAAAGGTACACACAGGAAATATTTTCAACCCTAAAAGGACCGCCGATCACCCCTACCACTTGGACAAAGGGAGTACCCCCCCCCCGGGGAACATTCCTCCTTTTCACTCCAGACTCAGTCGAACGAGAGAAAAAGAAATTCCGGACGCACAAAAATGCTTCTTTACAAAAATTTCATTGAATGAAGTTTTCATTATAACGTTTGTGCCGTATCACAAAATGCACCCAAGATATACAACCAAAAGGACGGCGTTACTGCGTAAAATCTAGCCTGACTATTTCCATCAAACTTATAGTAGTAAGGCAATGTATATATTCTTTAAACTCTGAAATTTTCATAACGGTTCATAAGGCTTATTAGTTGGAGATATTATGGTTTGTTTGTTAGACTTTTTTTGAAAATGTCAAATAACGGGATCTTAATGACTTATTGTAGAAGTTAAGCATAATTTGACATTCAAAAGAAACTACAAAGCTCTCTTTGTTGTATTCTAAAACAGAACACAAAAAAGACAGAGATTTATTATTAAGTCTACTCGCTTCGATAGAAATGCAAATTTCACAGAGAAAACCGTTTAGTAGATTTTGACATTCTCATTGATTTCAGAGCGGTTTTATTCCATGTCCGGTTGCAAAATGTTGTAGTTGTTGCTGTTTGTGGTTAAGGAGGTAGAAAATCTAACGAAAAGTCCATTTCGTGCAACTGGTATTAACATGAATGTCTAACCAAGTGTATCCTAACCTTTCCACGAATCGCCACATAAGCTTGCTGTTTGGTGTTCCTTTGACGAAGTTCTTCCCACGTAAAAGTCTTTTTGCTCATGATTCTGTATTGTAGCCTTTGCCACAGATGTTTATATCAGACTGACTTTACATCAATGCATGCACCATAACAAAGTACACCAAGCGTACAAATTGATTTCATTGATGCAAATCAAATGACAGCAACCAGGCATTAAATGCCATAACTACGTCATTTGGGAATTCATACATTTCAAAAAAGGTTGTCGACGGTTATAAGCCCCCCCGGATATAAGCCCCCCTCTACGTTTCCTTGTTTCCTTAATATAAACAATTTCACAGAACACGGTATAACTTCAAATTGAAAATTAGGACAGATTGCGGAACAAGCTACAGTTGTGAATTTTGTTCCAAATATTGAAATTATCTTGAAGACTTCCCCCCCCCCCCCCCCCCCGGATATAAGCTCCCCCGTTAATAAGCTCACCCAAAAACCCTTACGAACTTGTATAAGCGGCAGTTTACAGTAGGTCGTTCCAAGACCGAACTGCATTATGGTATCAGCTTGAATAGCCAAAAATAGCATACTATTCGCGGCAGTCCCTTTCACGCTCGCTTAATAAGAGATGGAGAAATGCGCCCGCGCCCAGAAGCTTAGCGTTGATGCGGTCTAATACCAAGTCACTCGAGACCTTTGCCAATACTCAAAAAGCCAAGTCCAAAACTTAACTAGGCAGGACCCTCCAGCCACCCAAAACTTAGGATGAGTGGCTTACGTGGAAGGCATAGTGAAACGCGCGAGACTGTTTTAGCTAGTGTACGACACTATATATGGAGGCAGCTGCAGCCACAGAAAGGTGGGCGTGAATCTATAATCTACCCTCCAGCCACCCAAAACTTAGGATGAGTGGCTTACGTGGAAGGCATAGTGAAACGCGCGAGACTGTTTTAGCTAGTGTACGACACTATATATGGAGGCAGCTGCAGCCACAGAAAGGTGGGCGTGAATCAATAATCTACAGGCTGCCAGCCCTTGGGTGGTAAAAGGAGATGGAAATATAAGGTAAAGCGTTTCTGCGCGGGAGTAACCCACCCAAGGGATGACAGCCTGAGCGTCAGTAATCCGACTAGGGCATTAGACACCCTTTCAGGCTACCATAGGAGATAGGGAAAACCCAAATAGCGCGGGAGAGGACACAAAACAAAAACTTCACAAAATGTTAGAGCAACGGAAATAAACCGAAAATAAAACGAACAGGGACAGTATACGTATCTGAGGCACAACACCATCACCGAATTAATAATTCTTGTAGCGCCCACAAAGGGCCAACAGTGAAAATACCGTAAGGCACGCACAATCAATGATATGCGAAAACGGGAAGAACAAAGGGAGACAATCACAAAGGAAAGGAAACAAAGGGAGGTGTGGAGGGAGGGACAACAACAAAGAGAAACAATACAACACCAAACTCAAGTGCATTAAGGCCTGGGTTTCAAAATGGCTGCCGTTTATTTGATGAGGGGGTAGTCTTTCTCCTTTTCTTTGTAATGTTTTACCTTAAAACTTTGACAAATAATATATAGTCACGACCTTAACAAAAATTACGTAACAGTTTCCATGGAAACCTGGTATGTGACCTTTGAACTCTAATTGAAATATCATTTTATAAAAGCCTTCTGCATTATAGTAAAGTGATTTCATATGTCTGATATTTTTATGGATATGAATAGGGGGTAAGTCATTACTTATAACCCCAACGAGGGCGGTGAAGAAAAATAATTTTAAACAATCTTAAATTGAGAGTATCATATTTCATTTCAGCCTAAATCAGCCTTACCGATAATATTTGCAATTGCCCTCGTTGGATATATATACTATGGACTAACTCTGATTCACTTGTATAACAATTTCCTGCACATTAAAACGCCTTAATATAATGCAGGAGGCTTTTATATCAATTATTTAAATTAGAGTTCAAAGGTCGCATTCCATATTTCCATGGAAACTATCATGTGTAATTGTCAACATCGTGGCTATATTGTAATTGCCAAAGTGTTAAGAGAAAATATTACAAAGAGAAAGAATTAGACTACCCCCTCTTGAATTGCGGCGGCCATTTTGAAAAGTTTGAGACCCAGGCCTTAATGTACTTGAGAATTGGATGCAAATGCGAAAAGCAGCAAATCTGCAAATGTCGAAAACACAAATATACCCAAAACCGAACAACTCAGTCGAATTTGCACCGTCTTGACAATATATAGGGTGCAGAACGCTATAATAATAATAATAACGCTAAGGGAAATCATTGCTCAACATTAACCATGCAACTAGAATGCTTGGACATTGCGTCACGGTACGCAAAGGGAAATATCAAGCACAAGCCATACGACAATGTTCAACCTCATACCCCTAAGCATGCAAAACTTATATATAAACGAGGCAAAGGGGAGGGAAAGCATGCATAAAGTAAAGATGACGTTGTATCATGTTGTATAGTACCGACTATATAGAACACAAACGCAAACAACCGAGAAGGGAAACTGAGGGAAATGCAACTCCACAAACCCGGTGTTTGCGAGGCCAGCACGGTAAACAAACACTCACTTGAGAGTTCAACACACGTGCAAACTTTTTGGGAGCCGAGGGAAATGCAACTCCACAAACCCGGTGTTTGCGAGGCGAAGCACGGTAAACAAAAACTCACTTTAGAGTTCAACATACGTGCAAACTTTTAGGGAGCCGAGGGAAATGCAACTCCACAAGCCCGGTGTTTGCGAGGCGAAGCACGGTAAACAAAGACTCACTGTAGAGTTCAACACACGTGCAAACTATCGGGGAGCCGAGGGAAATGCAACTCCACAAACCCGGTGTTTACGAGGCGAAGCACGGTAAACAAAACTCACTGTGGAGTTCAGCATACGTGCAAACTATTGGGGAGCCGAGGGAAATGCAACTCCACAAACCCGGTGTTTGCGAGGCGAAGCACGGTAAACAAACACTCACATTAGAGTTCAACACACGTGCAAACGTTTAGGGAGCCGAGGGAAATCGAACGAACTTGAAACCGACCTAGAAAACGTTTATACCTGAAAGGACCATGGTCTGGATTCGCAGCAGGTACTTATATACTTGGTTGGGATGACTTCTCAACGCCTGGGCTTGTTCAACAGCAGCTAGGACAGGAATTTGTTCATCGGCCATGACTGAGTAAGGATATAGGTAGCGTAGCGAAGGGTTCTTACGCGAACTGGGCAGTAATTAGATGCAGAGCTCTTATTTATACTCGCGCTGCAAGGGACTGGCGCGAATAGTAATGTATTCCCACTGAGAGCCATCACACACAATGCCTCGAGGAATATCGGTGTATTCAGATGTGGGAGAAGACCTCCGAGGCGGTTGTGAGCGTGTAGCTCACAGTGGGAATGGGTGATTGGCTGATTCCTCGCTGCGGGGAGGTGGGTGGGGCATCGAGCAATTCGTTGTACGTCTGCCAGCAAAACGGTTCGAAGAGGGTTTTCTGGTGTGAATCATATTATTTATACCAATCTGAGCACATGGGGATGTGAGATGTAGTCCTCTGGGACGAATTCCTCTCGAGGGTTGCGAGAATCGTGCGATATTTTTGGCATCGTGCGTGAAGGTCCCAGTGAGAATAGCACTTTCTATATGAAAAGCTGTATGATATTGTAACTATGTTTGCCCACTGTTAGGGGAGGGAACAAATTCTGAAAAATTCTGAAACTCGCTCCAGACATTGGCAGGAACTACTTCAAGACACATAGTAAGTTACAGTAACATTTATTCAATATATACGCTGAAAATCGACCATTGAAAAATTCCCATATATGCTCTTATACAAATGTTGAGCTTGGGCTACCTGTGGTTTGCCATCCAGTGGAACCGTTTTCAGGGGATCTTCACCTTAGTCATGCTCGAGAATCCAGCGGTGCTCTTTGGCACGTGCTCGGATGTCCAGCGGTGTTCTTCGGCGCGGGCTCGGAAAAAACATCGCCCCGCCAGAGAACCGATGTTTCATCCGAGCTCGGGCCGAAGAGCACCGATGGATTCTCGAGCACCGCTGGACTCTCGAGCATGCGGCTTAGATCGTTCGTCATATGACGTCAAGCCTATTCTTGATATCTTATAAGTTAATTATTTCGTGTAGTATACGTTCTATAATTATTATACATTCATTATCAACAAATATTTAACACATGCCTACAAAATTGTTCGTGGTCTCCCTGTGCCCTATCCCATCATCCTGAGCGTGTATCAACAATCCTGGCTTCACTATTCTGGCCCAGTCTCTTGAGGTGTCCGATATGCGCGCCAAGGGCCTGGGTAAAAGTAGGGAGGTAGTTGTATTTGATATTGAACTCTTCGCAGGTCTTGCGCACGATGGGGGTGATCTGGGGATAGTGGTTCTGACAGATTCCTGGGAACAAGTGATGAGTCGTCTGATGGTTGAGAGCGCCTGGGGACGAATATACAGTATGTTTACGTATTACACCACAGGAAGCCCGTCACATACTTCAACAAACCTGTAAAAGTGTTCCAGAACCAGTTGTCCGTGCAGTAGTCGAGGGTGGTCAGAATTTGGAGCTCTGCCCTACAAAACAAGACGAGATAAACTAAGGTATAAAGAATGTATTTTTGTTCGGTTTACTTGGTATGTAAGTCCCTTATTGTGAGATGGGCGCGAGGGCAGAGCTGGTAGCTAGGGGCGGGGAATTCAAGCAGGGACATTTTTTTTTTTAAGTTGAATTGAGTTGACCATCTCACCAATCCCGCGGGACGTGATTATCTTCATTTGGTTGTGGCCATTCAACCTGTAAAGAGGCAAGGAAACAAACCCGTTAAGTATCTCAATGGAGAGCTCTCCCGTCCATCCAATCAACGTTAATTGAACATTGAAAGAAAGGATGTAGATGATACGATGGGAGGAGAAGGAACGGAAACACCGCCATACCTCGCTGACTACGTGAGAGATCTGGAAGATAAGAGCGAGCCAGTAGCTTGCAGTAGCATCGGCAACAACGTTAATCCATAACTATAACAATGAACGGAAAGAAAAAAAACAATCGCTTAGAAAATGTAACGGCGAGAGAAGACATTTTAGTAACAGTTGTGCGGAATTATGGCTACGGGTACATCCAAGGAACATCCAAGGAACATCCAAGGAACATCCAAGGAACATCCAAGGAACATCCAAGGAACATCCAAGGAACATCCAAGGAACATCCAAGGAACATCCAAGGAACATCCAAGGAACATCCATGGAACATCCAAGGAACATCCATGGAACATCCAAGGAACATCCAAGGAACATCCAAGGAACATCCATGGAACATCCAAGGAACGTCCAAGGAACGTCCAAGGAACGTCCATGGAACATCCAAGGAACATCCAAGGAACATCCAAGGAACATCCAAGGAACATCCAAGGAACATCCAAGGAACATCCATGGAACATCCAAGGAACATCCAAGGAACGTCCAAGGAACGTCCAAGGAACGTCCATGGAACATCCAAGGAACATCCAAGGAACATCCAAGGAACACCCAAGGAACATCCATGGAACATCCATGGAACATCCAAGGAACATCCATGGAACATCCAAGGAACATCCAAGGAACATCCAAGGAACATCCAAGGAACATCCAAGGAACATCCAAGGAACATCCAAGAAACATCCAAGGAACATCCAAGGAACATCCAAGGAACATCCAAGAAACATCCAAGGAACATCCAAGGAACATCCATGGAACATCCAAGGAACATCCATGGAACATCCAAGGAACATCCAAGGAACATCCAAGGAACATCCATGGAACATCCAAGGAACATCCAAGGAACGTCCAAGGAACGTCCATGGAACATCCAAGGAACATCCAAGGAACATCCAAGGAACATCCAAGGAACATCCAAGGAACGCCCAAGGAACATCCAAGGAACATCCAAGGAACGTCCAAGGAACGTCCAAGCAACATCCAAGGAACGGCCAAGGAACACCCAAGGAACATCTAATGTACTTATGAATGTGTACTTGCGTGACGGTTTTGCCGAACATAAACTTTTCCTTTACAGAGAAGATTTCAGGAAGAAAAACTTACCACTCGTGATAACGGCAAAAAGTAGAGAGGAATGACAAATCGTTGGATCAGGAATGCAATTTTCCCAGCCCAAAACAGCACAGAATTAAACATCGATAAAGAATTCATTGGCATCGTGCCTGCAAGGACAAATTGTAACAATGATGAAATCGAATTAGCAACGACGGTCGAGGAAAGAATAAGCGATTTGTAGATCCAGGAAATGGCCGTGTGATTTAGTGGAAGGGAGAGGTTCGAGTTTAACAAACTTTTCAAGCAGCTTCTCTTCGGCTGCATACAGCAAATGGAAGCCTGTGAAGAGGTTCTCAGTGATGGGAATTGAGGGAGAGAGAGAGAGAGAGAGAGTGAGAGAGTGAGAGAGAGAGAGAGAAGAGAAAAAGGGAAGGTAAATGTAATGGATATCACTTACTGTTGTATCCTTTTAGTACCACAACACAGTCTTGTAGTCGGGTTTTTAGAGAAAGCTATGATAATAATAATAATAAAAAATATAATAATAATAATAATAATAATAATAATAATAATAATAATAATAATAATAATAATAATAATAATAATAATAATAATAATAATAATAATAATAATAATAATAATAATAATAATAATAATAATAATAATAATAATAATAATAATAATAATAATAATAATAATAATAATAATAATAATAATAATAATAATAATAATAATAATAATAATAATAATAATAATAATAATAATAATGGAAAGAAAGCTAGAGATTCAATAACATTGTTTTGTTTTTTGGTTTTTTGGTTTTTGGTTATGAGACGAGGAAGCAAGATTCGTTTCAGCAGATCAGAACGATACCTACCACAGCATAAATAATGGGCGCGTAGATATGTTGTGCAACGTAAGGCTGAATCCATGTTTGGGTGTCTTTGATGCGACGAATATCGTGATGCTGCAAATAGACAAACACATCAACTGCTAGGCATGACCTGCAGCTATGCTGGTGTAGGTGTGTCCTCCACCCATTCCAGTTGAGGGAGGCTTACTAATGAATGACACCCTAACACCTGGCTGAAAATCCTTCACAACAGAATCATATATAGACGTGTTACCTTTTCAGAAGTCGCGATGTCAGGATCAGCTCTATCGATGTTTGTGTACGGATGATGGCCGAAGGTGTGCTACAAGAAGAAAAAGTTTGTGAGTGACATTGAAATCCAGGTACAGATACACGGTGGAACATGGTGTGCAATAATGCTGGCAATATGATTGCAGCGTGTGCCCACTCCCGTACAACTGTTGTGGCCAAGCTTATTGAAGTGCAATGTCATCATACTTTGCAACATTGCGCGCAACAAGTTGCAGAGGTAAACACATGCTGAAATCGTGCATGTTGACTGCAATATTGTGCAGTGTTGCACCGAGAAACATTGCACGCAATATTAACAGCAATATGATTACGTGCATGGATACGTGCATGGCACTGCCCGAGTAAAGGAATCCTATATCTACTTCAATATTGCATGCAATAAATGCAATGGCTACTACATACACTGCAATCTTGCAATTGCCAGTAATATTGCATTACAATGTATCTACATGTACATGATGATGATGATGAGATATCTCAATGTGCTAAATACATATATAATATTTTTGTTGGGCCGCTATTAAAGGCGCAATTTGCAGCCACTTGGCTTACATCCATGAGAGAAGTTACTGTAGTAAATTAGCGTATGTTAGTCATTGGAGCCAGTCAGACGAGGCGCCAGGGGTTGTTATGTCCTAAGTGGTTCGTCTTTTACGTCCCTCCAGTTCAGGTTAGTGAGTGTAGTGTAGAGAGATGGGGCCGCCATTTTATGTGGTTGTCGTAGCCACATGAAGGTCTAACCATTTGCGTAACAGTAACGTATTCATTTATCTCAATGCGATAATGTGTTATTAAACGTTATTATTATTATTATTATTATTAACAGCATTGTACACACTAAGAAAGGTATTTGGGATCAAATCTTTGCTAGCCTACATTGGTTACCTGGAGTATCCACACGTAGTAAGAACATCCAAGCATAAAGTTATGCGTACTGATACCAATCGCCTTCCACACCCATGGTGAGTGAGTAATTGCAAAATGACTAAAATATCAAAGTGTAGCATGCATTCAGTTATTTTAAATCACAATATTGTTGTTGTTGTCATCATTGTTGCTGTAGTTGTTGTCATCGTCGTTACTGTTATGGTTGTTGTTGTCATCATTGTTGCTGTAGTTGTTGTCATTGTCGTTATTGTTATGGTTGTTGTCATCATTGTTGCTGTAGTTGTTGTCATTGTCGTTATTGTTATGGTTGTTGTTGTCATCATTGTTGCTGTAGTTGTTGTCATTGTCGTTACTGTTATGGTTGTTGTTGTCATCATTGTTGCTGTAGTTGTTGTCATTGTCGTTACTGTTATGGTTGTTGTTGTCATCATTGCTGCTGTAGTTGTTGTCATTGTCGTTATTGTTATGGTTGTTGTTGTCATCATTGTTGCTGTAGTTGTTGTCATTGTCATTACTGTTATGGTTGTTGTTGTCATCATTGTTGCTGTAGTTGTTGTCATTGTCGTTACTGTTATGGTTGTTGTTGTCATCATTGTTGCTGTAGTTGTTGTCATTGTCGTTATTGTTATGGTTGTTGTTGTCATCATTGTTGCTGTAGTTGTTGTCATTGTCGTTACTGTTATGGTTGTTGTTGTCATCATTGTTGCTGTAGTTGTTGTCATTGTCGTTATTGTTATGGTTGTTGTTGTCATCATTGTTGCTGTAGTTGTTGTCATTGTCGTTACTGTTATGGTTGTTGTTGTCATCATTGTTGCTGTAGTTGTTGTCATTGTCGTTACTGTTATGGTTGTTGTTGTCATCATTGTTGCTGTAGTTGTTGTCATTGTCGTTATTGTTATGGTTGTTGTTGTCATCATTGTTGCTGTAGTTGTTGTCATTGTCGTTACTGTTATGGTTGTTGTTGTCATCATTGTTGCTGTAGTTGTTGTCATTGTCATTACTGTTATGGTTGTTGTTATCATCATTGTTGCTGTAGTTGTTGTCATCGTCGTTATTGTTACTGTTATGGTTGTTGTTGTCATCATTGTTGCTGTAGTTGTTGTTGTCATCATCACTGTCATCATGATTGATGGTTAATTATATTGTTCCTGTTCTTAATGTTGACATCATTCTAGTTGTTGTTATTGTTTTCATTGTCATAGTCGTTCATAATCATTAATGATATGTTGTTGATGTTTACCTCGAGTCATGAACATGAGTCATAGCAATGATAGCTCCAATCCATCCTGTCACGAGAGCAGCAACAGTCGACCACAGTAAACTACTGGACAGCCATGATAACTAAAATAAGAATAACATATAACTATATTAATACATTAATAATAATAATAATACTACTACTACTACTGCTACCGCTACCGCTACCGCTACCGCTACCGCTACCGCTACCGCTACTACTACTACTTTATTTCTTCAATAATAAAAAGAGCCTTTCAGAAAATCTCAATGCTCTTTACATAACAATTACATTTTAACGACCATTGGAATAAATGAGTGATCATATTTACCTGTGCATAGCATAACGTGTAAAAAAGTGAAGGAAATAAAATAAGACGCAGCCACATCCACTCGGGATCCTTGGGATCCTGCAAGGTACAAAAATGGACAACAATGATGAGTTATTCATTCATTCAGTCAATTGCAATGGCTGACTGACTACAATTATCTTCAGCACAAATACTAGCTGTGCCACTTAATTTGCCCCAGACGATGACTTGTGACTAGACAGGGAGGAGTGTAGGAAGGGAGGAGGGGATGAATGAAGGGAGGAGGGGATGAATGAAGGGAGGAGGGGATGAATGAATGGAGGAGGGGATGAATGAAGGGAGGAGGGGATGCATGAAGGGAGGAGGGGATGCATGAAGGGAGGAGGGGATGCATGAAGGTAGGAGGGGATGAATGAAGGGAGGAGGGGATGAATGAATGTAGGAGGGGGTGCATGAAGGGAGGAAGGGGTGAATGAAGGGAGGAGGTGATGCATGAAGGGAGGAGGGGGTGAATGAAGGGAGGAGGGGATGAATGAATGAATGGAGGAGGGGATGAATGAAGGAAGGAGGGGATGAATGAAGGGAGGAGGGGATGAATGAAGGGAGGAGGGGATGAATGAAGGGAGGAGGGGATAAATGAATGGAGGAGAGGATGCATGAAGGGAGGAGAGGATTAATGAATGGAGGAGCTAGAGGATGCATGAATGGAGGAGAGGATGCATGAAGGGAGGAGAGGATGCATGAAGGGAGGAGAGGATGAAATGAATGGAGGAGAGGATGAATGAATGGAGGAGAGGATGAAGGGAGGAGGATGAATGAATGAAGGGAGGAGAGGATGCATGAAGGGAGGAGAGGATGCATGAAGGGAGGAGAGGATGCATGAAGGGAGGAGAGGATGAATGAAGGGAGGAGAGGATGCATGAAGGGAGGAGAGGATGCATGAAGGGAGGAGAGGATGCATGAAGGGAGGAGAGGATGCATGAAGGGAGGAGAGGATGAATGAATGGAGGAGAGGATGAAGGGAGGAGGATGAATGAAGGGAGGAGAGGATGCATGAAGGGAGGAGAGGATGCATGAAGGGAGGAGAGGATGCATGAAGGGAGGAGAGGATGCATGAAGGGAGGAGAGGATGCATGAAGGGAGGAGAGGATGCATGAAGGGAGGAGAGGATGCATGAAGGGAGGAGAGGATGCATGAAAGGAGGAGAGGATGAATGAATGGAGAAGAGGATGCATGAAGGGAGGAGGTTTAAAGGTTTAAAAGGAGAGGATGAATGAATGGAGGAGAGGATGCATAAATGGAGGAGAGGATGCATGAAGGGAGGAGAGGATGCATGAAGGGAGGAGAGGATGCATGAAGGGAGGAGAGGATAAATGAAGGGAGGAGAGGATGCGTGAATGGAGGAGAGGATGCATGAAGGGAGGAGAGGATGCATGAAGGGAGGAGAGGATGAATGAAGTGAGGAGAGGTAGAGGAGAGGATGTATGAAGGGAGGAGAGGATGAATGAAGGGAGCAGGAGATCAAGGAGAGGAGGAAGGGAGGAGAGAAGGGAGGTAGGAGCTAGGGAGAGAGCGTCAACTTGAAGCGAAGGAAGGAGGGGGTCGAGGAGAAGAGGAGAAAACGAGGGTGGAGGGAGAAAGCATCAACTTAAAGTGCAAACCTTATTGTTGTCCTTGAAGTACTTTTGAACTCTGTCTCGTACAGTTTTAAAGAAAGGCCTGAAAGAAAACAGATTCATTGTATCCAGTCATGTGGAATACTCTGTGCCAAAAATACCACAAAGATATCATGCATAGTGAAAACTGAAAATGTCAGGTCATACCCAGTTTCAGGATAAGTAGGATATTTGTTTGATACCAATTCTCCAACACAGTACTTCTCTAAGACTCTGCAAGAACACATTAAAATATAAAAATCAGGTTACAATAATTTATTAATCTTCTGAAAAAATATACAGTAAATTGTGCCACCCGGCCATGCAGGACTGAATCTCTCCTCCTTTGACAATGTCGTGCATGTTGTGGTGTATCCAGAACCATGATATATACCATGCAGTTCTGGGGCAAATTAAGTACACAGCTACATGTAGTATTAATTGTGCTGAAGTTAATTGTAGTATGCGGTCAGCCATGCATTGCATGACTGAATGAATGAATAGTCATGTCATGCAGTCATGTCAGTCAGTCAGTCAGCATAACCGTTGCTGTTCAAGGACTACTTACTTTGGTGCTTTCTCGCTGAAAGCGTGATATGACTCAAAGACCATGGTTACATCTCGTCCTGCAGCCATCAACAGTACATCTCTACCACCAGGATGACGATCGATGAACTTTGTCACATCGTAAACCTAACAAAGTATTCTAACCTCGATTAAAATGCAAAACATATATTATGCAAATTTCCCAGAGAATATCGTCTGGTAGATTTTGACATTCTCATTGATTTCAGAGCGGTTTTATTCCATGTCCGGTTGCAAAATGTTGTAGTTTTTGCTGTTTGTGGTTAAGGAGGTAGAAAATCTAACGAACGAGTCGTGCAACTGGTATTACAATATTAACCAAGTGTATCCTAACCTTTCCACGAATCGCCACATAAGCTTGCTGTTTGGTGTTCCTTTGACGAAGTTCTTCCCACGTAAAAGTCTTTTTGCTCATGATTCTGTATTGTAGTTTACGACATATATTTATCAGATCGACTTCATGCCGAGCGGTCTACATAACATTGTGTATGATTGCGTTACGCGTGACCCAGATCACCCCATATACGTCATTGGTCGTGATTGGTCGGGGTCGGCCGGTTCAGTAGTCTCCAACGCTCTCGTGACGACACTTAGCACGGCTGCGAGGGAGACTACCGGTTCAGTGGATATCAGATATCTATCTCCTCTTATATTGGCTAAATATACAATTTATTAGCAAAACTAAGGGATAAAAAGAGACGTTTCGTTGTCAATTTAATAATCGCTAAGTCTTTCTAATAAATGGCTATCCAAAGAAAAAAACATATATTTGTAAATAAAATGTCAGCGGTCACTAAACAATTTTGTATTTTCTCCTGTTAATATTTGTAACTTATTGATACTTTACTGCCTTGAATTTAAGAGAGGACCAATCGTGCTCTGACTATTTTCTTTCCATTTTACGTATTCCTTTTGTAGAGAGTCCGCAGTCCACGTCCTACCGTCTATTCCTGATTTACATATTTTATCGCACGTGCACCCATGATGCTCTGCGGCGGTGCGGCTACACGCGGCAAAATCAAAATGGAGTCTGGTGATGTGGGAAGCAATGCTCGAAATTTCAGCTTTTTGCACGGTAAGAAAGCCTAAAATAGCTTAAAAAGTATTATAAAACCACGTATAATGGCTTTATAGAACTTTGTATGGATGTATTGTGGATTTTGCTTGTCGAAAACGTGCATTTTTTTGGCGCTTTTCTTCGACGCTCAGGTTGTCGATTTCACTTTCCACGAGGCTTCACTTCGCCACAAGAAAAACTTGCCGTTCTTTTATCATTTCTCCAACAAAACTGCATTTATTGCTTTTAATCCTCTTTATACAAATTCAACTAAAAGTAGAGCTGTTATCTAGAAGTATTCGTTGAGTTCTTCGTGGTTTGTTCACAGAAACTGAATGACGTCACATGGTTGCAACTTCGACCGGAAGTTTGGAAACATTTTTGTGGAGTTTCTTCGGGTTTTGATTGGATTCACAAGCTTAACACAATCCCAGACAACTGAGCAAGAGACTACACAAAGTGGTGAGCTACAGTGTAGGACTCTATGTATATGGAGTGGGTGAGTACATAAAATATTGTTGTGGCTACTTTTAGTTTACTATTGCTCTGTTTTTATAACTGTAAAACTATAGAATTAATAGGTTTTTCATGGAAGTTTTACTTTTTGTGCTCACTAAGAATCGTTAAACTTTAAATAGGATGAAAGAAAATTCTCCTAAAGCTGACATTTACTATTTAAAATATAGTTGACCTGTCATAGATAAACAACTCTAATGTACACACCTCACATACATGTACTATCTACGTGCATAGGTGGCTGGTAAGTTGTTTATAGGCTGCTGATAGGTTGTTTTTAGGCTGCTGATAGGTTTATAGGTTGCTGGTAGGTTGTTTATAGGCTGCTGATAGGTTGTTTATAGGCTGCTGATAGGTTGTTTATAGGCTGCTGATAGGTTTATAGGTTGCTGGTAGGTTGTTTATAGGCTGCTGATAGGTTGTTTATAGGCTGCTGATAGGTTGTTTATAGGCTGCTGATAGGTTGTTTATAGGCTGCTGATAGGTTGTTTATAGGCTGCTGATAGGTTGTTTATAGGCTGCTGATAGGTTGTTTATAGGCTGCTTGTAGGTTGTTTATAGGCTGCTGATATGTTGTTTATAGGCTGCTGATAGGTTTTTTATAGGCTGCTGATAGGTTGTTTATTGGCTGCTGATAGGTTGTTTATAGGCTGCTGATAGGTTGTTTATAGGCTGCTGATAGGTTGTTTATAAGCTGCTGATAGGTTGTGTATTGGCTGCTGATGGGTTGTTTATAGGTTGCTGCAGGAGCCCATAAGTAGGAACCTCCATCTGGGATGTATTCGTGAGACGACCTGTGACCGGATCAGGCTATTTTTAGAACACCAATTTTGCCGCGAAATTTTAACACCAGGGATTTATGATTTCGGCTTTGTTACGGAGTTTCTAGCTTTTGGCTTGGTAGGTTTACTATTTGATGTTTTTTTAGTTCCTTGAGAAACAGAACACGAACTTGAAGACTCTTGGTCACTTTCCGATGAAGTACTAAACTCTGTAAAAGAGTCACTGTAACTATCACTATCATTTTCGCTCTCTTCACTTTCAGTTTCTTCAATTTTGCCAATTTCTTCGTCCGCCACTTTGTTCATCACAAATAAACACACAAATCATCTACCTCATTGATGCTGATTGGCTCTGTTTAATTCCCATGGGGGATTCCTATTGATTGATGATTAGTTCGCGGGAAAATGTGTTCTAAAAATAGCCTGATCCGGTCACAGGTCGTCTCACAAACCCAGTACGGTAGATGGAGGCTCCTACTTATGGGCTCCTGGTTGCTGAAAATAGCACAAAATGGTGGAATTTTCAAATTTCAAAAATTCATATCTTTGGGTTGAATAATGATATCTGATATATTATTTCAGCTATATCTCTAATTTTTAGTTTTCTTTCGATTGGAATAATCAAATTAGTGTATTTGTGAATTTCAAAAATTGTTGGCGTGTTCGTGACATCATTTTCCCACCAAATAGCAAAAAAATAAAAAAACAAAAAAGAACAGATTTGTTGCCTTGACATGTACTGTCATGTTGCCAAGTTTCATATTGATTGGATTAAAACTGTAGAAGTTGTACAAACCCTGGTCTTTTTGGGCTCTTACATGCCCATCGTGTAATAATATAGGCTGCTGATAGGTTGTTTTTAGGCTGCTGATAGGTTGTGCATAGGTTGCTGGTAGGTTGATTTTAGGCTGCTGATAGGTTGTGCATGCATGTAGGTTGCTTGTAGACTGTTTATGAGGCTATTGGTAGGTTGTTTATAGGCTGTTTTTTTTTGGGACATAATTAGGTTGTTGACAGATTGTCAGACTGCTAGAAAACCTCTCAGTGGTATGTAGGCTGTGGTTACATGTAGATTGTTGGTTAGGCTTTCACATGAAAATTGGAGTAGTTATAGGCAAAGTAAGCATAGTTGTTGGTGGACATCAACCTAAGTTAATCATTCTTTAATAATTTTGGTCAGTAATAATAGGCTGCATTTGAATATATAACTAATGACTGATATTGCACCTCATAAACATCAACACACCAACTTAAACAACACAACAACTGTAAAATGGAAATTACAAAATATAAACAAATGTACAAATCTAAAATGTTTTTGGTTAAGTGTAAATAAATATGTTATAAATTCTCATAAGTTTTATTTCATATAATTATTTTAATCAACCCAATAATTATTTTCATAAACTCAAAAATGTTGTTTTGCTAATGCCATTTAATGTGGAGTTTGCAGGTCTTGTGTGACATTTTAAATTTTAATCCAACAAAAACAAAAAAATATAATATTTGAAAAGAGCACCCAAAGTTAGCAAAAATTGAAATTTTGAAGTAATTTTGATGAATAGAGCGAAGGTTATGGGCGACTGAAGTTGGCTTTTTTCTTAAGAAACGTATGGTGCCCACCACCGTACGTTTCTTAAGAAAAAAGCCAACTTCAGTCGACCATAACTTTCGCTCTATTCATCGAAATTACTTCAAAAATTCAAATTTTGCTAACTTTGGTGTGCTCTTTTCAAATATTATATTCTTGCTTTTGTTGGATTAAAATTTAAAATGTCACTCAAGACCTGCAACCTCCCCATTAATAGTTTGTAAATGTTTAATATAATGTTGCAAAAAATATGATGTATGAATGATGAATTGTACAAATGAAAATTGCATGTAAAAAAAATATTAATGTTGCAAAAAAAATGTCTCAAAGTTCCAAATGTGAACAAACTTTCCTCAATGCCAATGGGTTCTCAAACTTGAAAAGGAAGGAGGCATTTTTGATAAAAGATGAAAACACGTTTTAACAACGAATGCTGTAAAGATTTGTTCAGATGCAAAGAGGATATACAAGAAAAACGAAGGACAAGAAATCTGCTACATGTACTAAAAGGGCATTCTCTGAATTGATCTTTGATTTCATAATGTTTCTAAAGCAAACCTCTATATTTCCATTACTTCTACTGTTGAAGAACCTATGATCCTTATCAATGACAACACCTAAGATCTTGCTCTTCTGGATTTGTGAATATCTAGTACTGGGGGAAAAAATCTGAATATTTAAAACTGGTCTTCTAAAAAAAATACAACCTGGAACACTACAATGTACACCAGTTTTGTGGAATATGTGACTGGGATTTTCAACTTAATTTTTTTGAAATACAAAACAACAATACTTTTTCAAAACTGTTTCTATTGTTTGTTACAAAGAAAATGCCAAAGTATAAAGGCAACATAGATCGGAGGAGTAAAATAAATGAAATGCTCCATCAGCCAGTTTTGGAGGAGAAAAAGGAAAAGAAAGCTACAGTATTCTACATGTACTAAAAGGGCATTCTCTGGATTAATCTTTGCTTTCATGATGTTTCTAAAGCAAACCTTTATATTTTCATCATTCCTTCTGCTGTTGAAGAACATACAATCCTTATCATTGATTGACAACAACTAAGGTCCTAATCTCTTCTGGATCTGTGAATATCTACTTGGGAAATTCAACATGTTTCTGAATTATTTCAAAGCTGGTATTATAAAAAAACATAACTGAGAAAGTATGGATAATACAACCTGGAACACTACAATGTACATCATTTTTGTTGAATATGTGACTGGGATTTTCAACTTTATCTTTTGAAATACAACAATTCTTTTTTTAAACTGTTTCTACTGTTTGTAACAAAGATTGTAACAAAGAAAAAGTATGTGCAAAGTATCAAGGCAACATAGATCGGAGGAGTGAAATAAATGAAATGCTCCATCAAGCCATTTTTGAAGAAAAGCAAAAGAAAGCTATGCTACATGTTCTAAAAGGGCATTCTCTGGATTAATCTTTGCTTCAAATTTCTTTTATGAAATGCAAAACAACAAGACTTTTTCAAAACTGTTTCTACTGTTTGTAACAAAGAAAAAGTATGTGCAAAGTATCAAGGCAACATAGATCGAAGGAGTGAAATAAATGAAGTGCTCCATCAAGCCATTTTTGAGGAAAAGCAAAAGAAAGCTATGCTACATGTTCTAAAAGGGCATTCTCTGGATTAATCTTTGCTTCAAATTTCTTTTATGATATGCAAAACAACAAGACTTTTTCAAAACTGTTTCTATTGTTTGTAACAAAGAAAAAGTATGTGCAAAGTATCAAGGCAACATAGATCGGAGGAGTGAAATAAATGAAATGCTCCATCAAGCCATTTTTGAGGAAAAGCAAAAGAAAGCTATGCTACATGTTCTAAAAGGGCATTCTCTGGATTAATCTTTGCTTTCATAATGTTTCTAAAGCAAACCTCTATTTCCACTACTTCTACTGTTGAAGAAGATATGATCCTTATTAATGACGACAACTAAGACCCTATTCTCTTCTGGATCTGTGAATATCTACTTGAAAACAAATACATGTTTCTGACCATTCAAAGCTGGTATTATAAAAAACATAACCGAGAAAGTATGGGTAATACAATCTGGAACACTACAATGTACATCAGTTTTGTGGAATATGTGACTGGGATTTTCAACTTTATTTTTTTTGAAATACAACAACAAGACTTTTTCAAGACTGTTTCTACTGTTTGTAACAAAGAAAAAGTATGTGCAAAGTATCAAGGCAACATAGATCGGAGGAGTGAAATAAATGAAATGCTCCATCAAGCCATTTTTGAGGAAAAGCAAAAAAAAAAGCTATGCTACATGTTCTAAAAGGGCATTCTCTGGATTAATCTTTGCTTCAAATTTCTTTTATGAAATGCAAAACAACAAGACTTTTTCAAAACTGTTTCTACTGTTTGTAACAAAGAAAAAGTATGTGCAAAGTATCAAGGCAACATAGATCGAAGGAGTGAAATAAATGAAATGCTCCATCAAGCCATTTTTGAGGGAAAGCAAAAGAAAGCTATGCTACATGTTCTAATAGGGCATTCTCTGGATTAATCTTTGCTTTCATAGTGTTTCTAAAGCAAACCTCTATATTTCCATTACTTCTACTGTTGAAGAACATACATGTATGATCCTTTTCATTGACGACAACTAAGATCCTAATCTCTTCTGGATCTGTGAATATCTACTTGAAAACAAATACATGTTTCTGACCATTCAAAGCTGGTATAAAAAACATAACCGAGAAAGTATGGGTAATACAATCTGGAACACTACAATGTACATCAGTTTTGTGGAATATGTGACTGGGATTTTCAACTTTATTTTTTTGAAATACAACAACAAGACTTTTTCAAAACTGTTTCTACTGTTTGTAACAAAGAAAAAGTATGTGCAAAGTATCAGGGCAACATAGATTGGAAGAGTGAAATAAATGAAATGCTCCATCAAGCCATTTTTGAGGAAAAGCAAAAGAAAGCTATGCTACAGTACATGTTCTAAAAGGGCATTCTCTGGATTAATCTTTGCTTCAAATTTCTTTTATGAAATGCAAAACAACAAGACTTTTTCAAAACTGTTTCTACTTTTTGTAACAAAGAAAAAGTATGTGCAAAGTATCAAGGCAACATAGATCGAAGGAGTGAAATAAATGAAATGCTCCATCAAGCCATTTTTGAGGAAAAGC
This sequence comes from Actinostola sp. cb2023, assembly GCA_033675265.1. NCBI lineage: Eukaryota > Metazoa > Cnidaria > Anthozoa > Actiniaria > Actinostolidae > Actinostola > Actinostola sp. cb2023. Next base: position 334,557 of record JAUJYZ010000423.1, on the reverse strand, counting down.
AAAAGAAAGCTATGCTACATGTTCTAAAAGGGCATTCTCTGGATTAATCTTTGCTTCAAATTTCTTTTATGATATGCAAAACAACAAGACTTTTTCAAAACTGTTTCTACTGTTTGTAACAAAGAAAAAGTATGTGCAAAGTATCAGGGCAACATAGATTGGAAGAGTGAAATAAATGAAATGCTCCATCAAGCCATTTTTGAGGAAAAGCAAAAGAAAGCTATGCTACATGTTCTAAAAGGGCATTCTCTGGATTAATCTTTGCTTCAAATTTCTTTTATGAAATGCAAAACAACAAGACTTTTTCAAAACTGTTTCTACTTTTTGTAACAAAGAAAAAGTATGTGCAAAGTATCAGGGCAACATAGATCGGAGGAGTGAAATAAATGAAATGCTCCATCAACCCCTCCATGTTTTGAACACAAAGATGAACAATAAAACTTTAAAAACTGTTCACACTTAACTTTTTGTAACACCATGACTGGTGGTCATAATCCATATTTTAACCAATTTCTGACACCACGAAGTGTCCAAAAACGTAACGAAAAACCTCTTGGTTATTTTCAATGGTACATTATTCCCACTTGGATTCCCACTGATGATGCAAGATAATTGAGCTAAAATTTCACAAGAAATATGACAAGACTTCAGGGCAACAAAGTTTTAAGGGTTGAATGACATCAATAACCCATTAATCCTCTTTTTATGGCAGACAAATTTAATAACAGTACCCACAGCAGGCAAACATTAGGAGAAAGGGCCTGCCATGGCACAGCTGAAATACTGGAACTCATTGAGGACATGTAGCTTTCTGTCTTTCTCTGTGGAATTTGCTATATAAATGTTTGCCAGGGCTGTAACAAGTTACTTTTCTGAAATTGCTAACTGGATTTTTGACAACAAATAATATTTGTAACACCATGAACGTTAATTGTTGACAGTTTTAAAGTCCATGTTAAACAATTTCCGACACTTATTGATGAGGAAACCATTCACCATTTCACTGATCAGTTATCAGGGGCAATAATTTCAGGTATTCATTTTTCCAATCAGTGCATTTTCAATGCAAGTTACTAATAATTCAAGATGATAACACTAACGAAATTTGGGAGAGAGCAAACAGTCCAGCTATGGGGGGGCTATGATTTTGAATATCAAACAGAATATAAATTTTATTTTGGAGATGGTGTAATGTAATGAAGCAAAGGGGAAAAACTTTTCACATCCTTTTTATTTGAACCACTACAGTAATTTTACATTTTTATCTTGGGGGCATATTTGTTCTTCATATTTTGCAGTGGAGTTGGTCTAGGATTGTGCAGAGAGATGTTTTTGCCCTTGCAGGTGCCACTTTAACCAGAATTATTGTTGTTGAGAATCTTTAGTAACCTTAATTTCTCTTCTACCCACTGGTATACAATGCATGCAATGATGCTTTACATTATTCCTAAAATGATAGTGAAACTTCAAGGGCAATCTTCAAACTCCTATTTATCACAGTGTTTTTCCTAACCAACTGTTGAGAAGTATAAACATCCACAATAAACCTTTAAAGTCTTTCAAATGATTTCAAAATATTTTCAATTTTTTTTTTTTGGCTTGATATTGCAATCTGCAAAATTACAGTTTTCGGGCAAGAATATACATGCAGATAAAGACAGTTGCTCTGGAAATAAAACTCATGTTCTGCAGAAGGTAACACTGCATAGGCTACCAAGAAGGATTTCAGCAGTGATGAAGACTTGAGCAAAGAAGAAAATGCATCTGCTACAAAGAAGTTTGCAGCCTGTTATAGTGAACACTTGATTGTTGTTTGTTTCTTACTGCATCTACTGTAATCCTCTTTAGGGACAGATTTTTGTATTCAAGCACCTTTGAGTTATTACAGAAGAAGCAGTGCAAGTATACATGTACACAGTCTTCGGAATGATTTGAAAACGTTTTAACAATTTTATCTTGATATTACAATAAAGAAAATTACAGTTTTTGAGAAAGATTATTGGGAAATACTTAAGCTCGGACTAAAACTTAAGTTGTAAAGAAGGCAACATCTCGAGAGCATAGGCTACAAAGGCTACCAAGGAGGAGTCATGTTAATACTCAAGCTTAGAAAAAAAGAAAAAACATGTGCTACAAAGAGGTTTGCAGTGTTAGAAGTGTTTGTTTCTTACTCCATCTACATGTAATCCTTTAAAGTTTTATAATTGAAACAGTTTCAAGTTATTGCAGATGGACAACTTGACTTGTGTATAGAGGGTTATTCTGGCCACTACGTGTCTGGGTTGTTGTCTGCTAGGCAAGCCTTGTTATCTAACTCAGACATGGAAGAGAATTATTTCCATTCTCTTTGGAAGAAAAAAAGGAACCAGAGCATGAACATGAATAACACAATAATATTGTTTTTGAAACATAACATTTCTGGGTTTGCATAAAGGTTTTGAATTTCAAACTTATATTTTCAAGCTATGGGTTTACTGAGTAATAAATTGGATACTTGTATTTGGCAATCTAGCTCCATTTGGCAGTGGACTCGAGTACCCATTTGTCTAAGCATACTTTTCTAAAGCCTGGATGCTCTGTTATATAGGAGGTGTCCAGGTTGACCTTCTCCATCTTTTTCATGCAATGATCAATTTCTGAACTGCAGAAACAGTTCCAATGAAAAGTGGGAACATGGGCACCTGTAATATGGCAACATGGGCACCTGTAATATGGCAACATGGGCACCTGTAATAAAGTATTCAAGTGAGACAATCAGCTTTTGGTAAATCTTTATTGGGATTGTGTAGTTTTCTACTCAGTTTGTTTCCACTCTCCAATAATGTGTTGAACCACATGCTATTGTGCTTACAGCAAAACTTTAACTACTTTCTTATGTGAGACTGGAAGTGTACACATGTAGCAACTGCTACTTCTCCTTCAAATCTTATTCTAAATTACTGTTCTTGCTCTTCACTAGCTACTTGTTCTCAGTAAGCACATTCTTCTGCTTCTGTAGCTAGGGACTCTAGGCTTTCATCATATGGACAAATACCATCCATGACTCCTAGAATATCCATATCAGAAATGTCCAATAATGATTCCTGATTTGTTAGATATGAATCTGTAGAAGAAGTTGAGGAAAATTTGCTTTTGTTGGACGATATTTTGCAAAGAAATGAAGTGAAATGAATAAAGTCTGAGTTTGGGATGACTGGATGAAGTCTCAAAGATAATTCCTTGGCTTTTTTATGGGCTTTTTTAATTAAAAACCATTATTACATCCAATAATATATTTCGGGGCTTTGTATTATAAGATAATGTTTTAATGGATACTCCTAAAGCAGTATACACTTTCTCTAGGAGGAGCAGGTTAAACTTAGACTTTCAGTAACAAACAAAGAGGCTTTCAAACTGGGTTTATTTAATGACAGCTCACCTTGTTATGGAATTAACTTTCTGTAAAAAAAATATTTAAAAGATATTTTTAAATTTAAAAAAAAGCTTTCTCAGCAATTGATCACACTATTTGTTGTTGAAATATTGGTTGAAGTCAAACCTAAACATTGTTACAGTAAACATAAAAATAATCTTAAAGTCAACAAAAGCACAAAAATAACATTTATGGGTACGAAATAAATAACTGTGAAGCATTTTAATTACACATTAAATAACATCTAAATGATTACATGATACTCCAACATACACTGAATGTAAATTGTAACCAATACACCTCATGTGCTTGCTTCACTCAAATTCACTCAACAAGCAAATTAACAGGGACCGGTTGTTCCTAGATTAGCATCAATACTCAATAGTTTTCTTAAGATTTAATCCTGGATTAGCGCTAACCGCCTTTCGAACAACCATCCCTTGATGAACAACTTTTTAATTGTGTTTTACATGGTGTATACAGTATTGCTGACAATTGCATGACCGCAGTATGTGTCAACATCCTCAACTAGATTCCATTCAGATTCTACTTTGTAAAAAGTTCAGATGTTGACGCATGCTGTAATCCTGTTATTGCCAGAACAACTTTCTTAGCTTCTCATGAGATAAAGTTCCATTTATTTTCATATTGATACAGCCAGCCAAATCTTCAATAAATACTTAGTTTTAGGAAATACAACACCGGGTTCACCAACAACTACTATTTAGACACTATGAGTTGTAGGCATTAGTATAGTGTTGACCACTTTAGATAGATAGATAGACCACATGTATGTGAATATGAGGTGTTTAATCCAAAGAGTTGGGTTCACCAACAACTACTATTTAGACACTATGAGTTGTAGGCGTTAGTATAGTGTTGACCACTTTAGATAGATAGATAGACCACTTGTATGTGAATATGAGGTGTTTAATCCAAAGAGTTGGGTTCACCAAGAACTACTATTTAGACACATGATTTGTACTAAGGTGTAGTATAGTGTTGACCACTTTAGATAGATAGATAGACCACTTGTATGTGAATATGAGGTGTTTAATCCAAAGAGTTGTTTGTTTATGGGGGTTAATTGTATTTTCGTGGTTCATGTCAGCTTAATTTATTTTGATTAGAACATCCTATTTGAAGTTAAACAATTCTTAGTGCTCATACAGCAGTAGAGCTTCCTTGTAAAATCATTAATTTTATAGTTTTACAGTTAAACAAACAGAGCAATAGTATTCTCGAATCAGCTACAAATATATTTTGTGTACTCACCCACTCCATATTTATATAGTCCTATGTTGTCGCTCATCACATTGTGTAATCTCTTGTTCAGCTGCCTGGGATCTTGTTCAGTTTGTGAATCTAATCAAGATTTGAAGATTATGTTTTGAAACTCTCGGTAGATGTTGTATCCTCAGCGTCAGTCAGTTTGTGTGAAGAAGCTGTGCCCAGCTGTTGCCGTAGGAGTTCTCCATGTCAGTGGGTTGTGAATGATCCTGGCTTGAGAAGAGAATACTAGTGTTTGGCACATTGGTAGAAGTCAACACTGCATAATGGTAGGTGTACAATATCCCATATTATAACATATTTTGCATGCTCTGATTGGCTGGCTACAGTGTGTTTATATCATTTAGAGGACACATAAAATAATCAAAACATCAATTTATCATATAACAATCAGTGGTATACTGGCTGATAGCAACATCGTAAAATCCATATCAACACTGCTATCATTGATATTTTCACATGTGAAGATATTGTTTTTCAAAGAAGAATTTTTTTTTTTTTTTCTACCACTGATTGTTATACGATAAACAGTAAATTACATGGTTGCTTGGAGAAACGGAATTTATCTTCTCATGTTGAGAAATATCGCACTTGTTCGCTGCGCTCACTCGTGAGATATATTTCTCAACACTCGAAGATAAATTCCATATCTCCGTGCAGCCATGTATTATCCTCCATATATCACACTCACTGAAAATCATAGAAAAATATTTTATGTTTTGTAAAAGTAATATAAAATGGCTGCTTGTGTTTATATACTGTGATATAAACACTCTGGGAGATGTAGATTACTCAATGAACAAGAGGAATCCCTTGCTCCCTGTTCCCTTGCTCCTCTCTTGCTCTACAACTCCCAGATTATAAGCAGCCATTTTAGATTTGTTAAATATAGTATCCTAAGTATAACAGCCAAAACTATGATTCAGAAGTCAATGGACCTTGCTTCAATGTTTTCCCATTTCAAACCTCATTGGATTAACATTCTTTGTTCAGAATCTTTCCATACATACAGTATGTATCAATGTATTTGTTCATGTGTTGACAAGAATGGAAATATTTACCCGTGAAAATGGTCACATGGTCTGAAATGGGACAACATCGAAGCAAGCGCAAAAGGTCTATTGACAGCTGAGATGTTTTTGTGAAGGCTCAGATTTTGATGTTTGTTTCTGGCAAATGAAACTCCAACTTGCTCAGTAAAGCCTGTAAAGCGCCGTAAGTGTCGGAAGCAGAATCAGAATCGCAATTGTAATTGCAAGAAGCTTACGAACTAAGTGCGAATCATAATCGGAATCGGAATCATAAGAAAAAGATATCCTTCTGATCCTTCCAATTCCGATTGCATCACCCTTCTGCTTCCGATCCCGACTCTGATTATTAGTTCACACTGGTCATAAGCTCCTCTTATTTACGATTCCGACGCTAGTGTGAGCCAGGCTTAATAATATGTGAGATTTCTGATCTATTTTTTCACGTTAAATACAAAAATATTACTGCACCTTTCACTACCACTGTCTTGTAATGCTTATTTTATAACTGAAAATATATTTACTCTATCAATGTTGATGTTCCAATACTTTCAGCCACAAGCCATCAGCAATGTGATGCAATGGATGGGTACATTATCAATGTTGATGTTCCAATACTTTCAGCCACAAGCCATCAGCAATGTGATGCAATGGATGGGTACATTATCAATGTTGATGTTCCAATACTTTCAGCCACAAGCCATCAGCAATGTGATGCAATGGATGGGTACATTATCAATGTTGATGTTCCAATACTTTCAGCCACAAGCCATCAGCAATGTGATGCAATGGATGGGTACATTATCAATGTTGATGTTCCAATACTTTCAGCCACAAGCCATCAGCAATGTGATGCAATGGATGGGTACATTATCAATGTTGATGTTCCAATACTTTCAGCCACAAGCCATCAGCAATGTGATGCAATGGATGGGTACATTATCAATGTTGATGTTCCAATACTTTCAGCCACAAGCCATCAGCAATGTGATGCAATGGATGGGTACATTATCAATGTTGATGTTCCAATACTTTCAGCCACAAGCCATCAGCAATGTGATGCAATGGATGGGTACATTATCAATGTTGATGTTCCAATACTTTCAGCCACAAGCCATAATCAATGTGATGCAATGGATGGGTACATTATCAATGTTGATGTTCCAATACTTTCAGCCACAAGCCATCAGCAATGTGATGCAATGGATGGGTACATTATCAATGTTGATGTTCCAATACTTTCAGCCACAAGCCATAATCAATGTGATGCAATGGATGGGTACATTATCAATGTTGATGTTCCAATACTTTCAGCCACAAGCCATAATCAATGTGATGCAATGGATGGGTACATTATCAATGTTGATGTTCCAATACTTTCAGCCACAAGCCATAATCAATGTGATGCAATGGATGGGTACATTATCAATGTTGATGTTCCAATACTTTCAGCCACAAGCCATAATCAATGTGATGCAATGGATGGGTACATTATCAATGTTGATGTTCCAATACTTTCAGCCACAAGCCATAATCAATGTGATGCAATGGATGGGTACATTATCAATGTTGATGTTCCAATACTTTCAGCCACAAGCCATCAGCAATGTGATGCAATGGATGGGTACATTATCAATGTTGATGTTCCAATACTTTCAGCCACAAGCCATAATCAATGTGATGCAATGGATGGGTACATTATCAATGTTGATGTTCCAATACTTTCAGCCACAAGCCATAATCAATGTGATGCAATGGATGGGTACATTATCAATGTTGATGTTCCAATACTTTCAGCCACAAGCCCATAATCAATGTGATGCAATGGATGGGTACATTATCAATGTTGATGTTCCAATACTTTCAGCCACAAGCCATAATCAATGTGATGCAATGGATGGGTACATTATCAATGTTGATGTTCCAATACTTTCAGCCACAAGCCATCAGCAATGTGATGCAATGGATGGGTACATTATCAATGTTGATGTTCCAATACTTTCAGCCACAAGCCATAATCAATGTGATGCAATGGATGGGTACATGTATGTGTGCAGCTGACATTGAAGTAAGTGGCACAGGAATTGTAAGTATGTGCATTGCATAGTGTAGCATGTCAGCATGCATTCAGAGTTGGCTACCTTTTTAGCTTGCCTTACTGTTCACCTAACTGTACACAGGGATGTAGACGAGGTGCTCAAAGTAGCCATATTATACTCAATTTTGATTTTAGATCTAATATGATAATTATACACTGACAAAAGTAGCCGCAGGAGGATCGGCATGTAACCGCTGGGGCTCCAGTGGTAACTGACTTCTATTGAAACCCCTGAGATCATGTAGGGTGTTAAGAACAGTTACTTGAGAATATGTTTTGATCCATAACATTCACCTGTTATTAAAATCCTACCTGTTGCCTATACATCACTGGTACATCTACTGTCTTGTATATTAGTATAATATGGCGCTTGGTAGCAAGTGAGTTGATGACTTGAATGAATGAACAATACATGAGTGCATGTAGCTGGTTGCTATGAGTTAATAATAATTTAATATTTATATTGCACGTGTTACATAGGGAGATGCTCACACGCGCATTACAAGGTATTGCACTAATTACAATAACAATATACTAATTACTAATAATATAATAAATCTAATAAAAAGAATAGAAATAATAGCATAGTAAATTATAATACCAAGGAGCAAAATGCTTTCCTAAAAAAAACAAGTTTTAAGCATTTTCTTAAATACGTTGATATTTCTGGCATTGCGAAGTTCTGCTGGGAGGCTATTCCACAAAGTGATTTGAAGGTTTGGTTGGAATTAAGAGTAATGATCATTGAAATAGAAATACCTGAACATTCAAACCTACATGTAGTTTCAAAGTATTAATGATAGAATATAATACTAAGACAAGCTAGAAGGGTATAGTAATAAAGGTGATGAATCCAAATGGAGCCAGGTCAGCTACTGTTGCAATGGGTTTATTGTTCCTGGCTCCATTTGGATTCACCACCTTTATTACCACAACCATGCAACTGAAGGATAACTTCCTACGTTTCTAGAAGGATATGTTTGTGCCTACAGGCTGTTTGTACCATGGTTTTCAGTGTATTCACTAACAATATTATTTATTATGGAAAGACAGTTATTATATTACAACATATTCAGCAGGTGACACCAGACCTAACTAGTGGAGAAATGAATATGAAGTACTTGTGAGAAGTAAGGGTGGCCTACTCTGCCATGTGCTGTGTTCTATGTGCAACGGAGGTTGATTAGTCCTCCAAATTGTTATTAGAGTGTTTACAACATGAACAGTACTCGAGCCAAAGGTGTGAGTTTGCAGTTCTGACACTGACAACATGCCACAATTGTTGTAAAAACAGGTATATAATATTTAAGAATAATTATGATTCCACTCAATCTCGTCGTACATGGCTGATAGTCAACTCGGCAGTAGAGTAGCCAATCAGAGTGTGCGCTTCCTCATATCCAGTGGTTATATATAATAACTTGGAGTATCAGGCATATCATATTTGGATGAAGATACGAATACAGTATGTTTTCTTGAGAAAATTGTATTTAAGTTTCTGCCAATACGGATGATTTTGTATCAGATTTACAACATTTGTCACGATTATGTTTTGTGTTTTCCTCGTGAATTTTCGATGAGTTCAATAATTTTAATAAGAATTTACAGACATTCAGACATTATAATGTGTACTATTGGGGTGGTGAATGTGAATGCTACCTGCACTGCTCCTGTAAATATAATCCAAGTCCAAAACTATTATTCAGAACTCAGTTACATGCTACATATGAATATTAATAGAGTTTCCAATTCACATTGTAAAAATGCCCAGAACTATTGAGTTCCAAGGCATTTTTGAAGACAATGCAATTTCCTTACAACCATTCACTACCCCATGATATTGTTACATTGACGTTACTATTTGAAATGATTTCATGTTGAATTGTATAACTGTTGAATGAAATCCAAAGTACTTTCAGCCCTATGAGCAAGACATGTATAACATAGTACCGCAACTAATGTCATCAAGAAGCCTGACAGTACAAGAATGCAACATAATTAGAGTCGTTTTCATATGAGTGGGAACATTACGGTACCGTGCTGTGCCATATTGAAAGAGTTTGATTGGATGAGATGTATCTGCACGCTTTTTGATTGGTTCAGAAAGGAAGCCATTTTGAGTGTCACGGTACCATAGGTTTCCCACTCGTACGAAAACGATTCTATATAATAATGGAGTCAGTAGTTTCTCAGGTAACTGATACCTCAATAGAGGAAGGCATGTCGACGTCAACACATGTACCTAGAGTACATGCCTTTAATTGTGGTCATGGAATGGATGCCTCAATAGCACAATAGCATTCAAATGTCATCAAAATCCTGTCCATTAGAGAATTAGGCTATATCCCTTGTATATCCATTGTCTAATCTATTAACAAATGGTGCTTACCGTAGTACCCTCTGTATCAATAATTGGTACATGTACATGGTACATGAATGAATGATCAGATGGAAAAACATGCATGTATACTGATTTTGATGACTGTATGACTACTACAAAGACAGTAAAAGAGTGTTTAAGAAAAGTAGCACACAGAGATACAATATATCTGGATATCAAAGCCCAGTCTAGTATTGAAGTTAAATAACATTAAGGCAAGCTGGAGGAACATTTAATCAGACTAACATCATATGATGGAAACTGTATTTACTAACAATATGATATCAACAGTTATTAATTTTATGACAGAGATTCGACATCCTATGAGATGACGTCACACAAGAGCATGATGTACCAGAGACCTGAAAATACCACCACATTGTGGACTGGACACCCTGGGTAAATGTACACCACACCCCTCCTACATGTGTTAGCATACCATGATATAGAATCCTGCGGATAGTACGGGGCCCACATTACAAAGCTAATAATCACTGTGGCAATACCCCTGTCAAGAGTCCAAAATCCCACTTCATAGATGCTGAATATGTCAGTATTACTGTCGACGTGCAATGTATTCCAGCCAGTTTACATTATAGCACTTTTTTTCTTTTTTTTTTCTTTTTCTTTTTCTTTATTTTTCTTTTTACATTATAGCACTTGGAAAAGGAAAAACACTTTCATTTCTATTTTACTATTTATACTTTGCGATGCAAACAAGTGTTAAATGTTACCAAGTATTTGCATACCCCTCTCTAGACCTGAAACAATATGTCTTGCCATGTCAAAAGCTGATTGCCTAAAGGTTGATTTACACAGTACAACTTTTGCCTACAACCATCGCATACAATAATTATTAAAATTATTAATTATTACAATTCGCTTACAACATGACGTAGGAGTCGTAAGTAAGGTGGTAGGGTTGATTTAGACGACACAACTCGTGTTGTAAACATGGTGTGAGCAAGTTGTATGCGATGGTTGTAGGCAAAAGTTGTACCGTATAAATCAGGGTAATAGAAAATGCAAAGACATAGTAAGATCTGTCCACAGGATTCTATGGTATTGCTGCACATAATTGATTTTGAATGCTTGTTGATTATGCACCAACGATAACACTGTCAGCATGCACATGCAAAACCATCCACATAATAAAATGTCTACAGTTGTCCATTATTCTATAACATGCAGTAAAACCCAGTTACAATTGACAGACCAGACGTGGCCATAGTGTCTAGTATACATTGCGATGTATTAACAGTGACCAAGTTAGAGTGGTTTTCAAAATCTGAAATAATTACAATAATTACGTTGTATTCTTTTGTCCTCATTTGACCATTACACATTGACTATAATAATAATTATTATAGTCAATGACTATTTCCCATGTTAAATAAAACCACTACTACATATCAATATCTAGCTCCCTACCACATTGGTGGGAGTCGTCACTGACGAAGAGCACTGATGACAATCGATTGCAAGTCAGTTGTAACTGGGTTCACTGCATATTGTTGGGAAGGGGAGGGGGATAACCAACCATACTGAGAAAGATTGTAACCCGTACTGTGGAACTTTGCCTATACAGACACTATCAGATATAAATCTGTATTATTACAGGGACCGGGGAGCACCCTTGAAAGTGGGGGGAACGGAGACACTAGTATACACCTATTCTAAAAATCGCTGAAAAGCAAGAAGCTGATGACCGCAAAGGGCATTGGGAATTTCTCCTTATTCATCCGTAGACATTTTAACAACATGTATTTTCAAATGGCCTAATAGTTCCAAATGATTGCTTATTCAACGCTCGTAGGGGATAACTTCTCAAGTACCACGGATAAAAATTAATTAGGAGATTCCCAAAGTCCTTTGCGGTCGTCTGCTTGTTGCTTTCGGCCCGGACAACGATATTTGGAATAGGTGTATATCAGACAACAACGTATTGTGACAACCTTTTTGGCTAAAAGTGCTCCATGGTCCCTGTATTAGAACAGGACCAAATGTGTCCATGATAAGTTGGTATCTGTGATGCAATGGTTTCGCTGTACAATAAATTGTATTCACTTCAGTCTTGCTCCAAGATGACGATTCAAAGTAAAATCGACAAAGAGTTGACGAATAGAAAATTAATCTATTGAATCAAACTTGATTTGTTTTTCTTGAACATGAAGTTACAATCTTTCTCAGCATGGTTACTTCGGGTGGGGAGGGAGTATGGACTTAGGGAGGGGAGGGGTGTATGGCTTAGGGTGGGGAGGGGTATGACTTAGGGTTGGGAGGGAGTATGACTTAGGGTGGGGAGGGGTATGACTTGGGGTGGGGAGGGAGTATGATATTAGGGTGGAGAGGGGTGAAAGCATTTGGGTGGGGAGGGAGTATGACGTGGTGGAGGAGGGGCATACACTTGGCACTTGTTATTTTATATTTATCTTCTGTATTTTGTCATCATTTCTCCTGTCTTGGGATGTGGACAATCATTTCACCTTGTGTACTTTAACTTGTGTTTTTTTAATAATGCCTTGTGTGTTGTATATTTTTATTTGAGAAATAAAGTAGAGTGCCAATAAAAAATGTGTTCAAAGTATTTTTAATCAATTCCATCTCTATAGGGTACACGCCCATTTAGGTTATAAAAAAAATACCTCCCCGAGGCCCCACCAGCACCAAGTCTCACCACCCCAATAGGACCAGATCCTTTTGATAGTCTCACTGCCCGGACCAGAGCCATCTTATAAGGCCAGATCAGCAAACTTTAGACTGCCTTCATACTGAAGTCTGCCTGAATCAATGTCAAACTTTCACCCACTACAGACTCGATAGGGAAACTCTGGTGCCACCCAAGCCAGCACTTACAGGGAAGGTCAGTGCAAATATGAATCTCAGATAACCCCACCCCACCACCCACAGATGTCCATGACAGTGATGTGCAGTGTGATCAATAGGCTCGTCATTTATCTACATTCAGACAACTCGATTATAAGTTTTGATTATCAACTCTGACTTAGGAAGAACTTAGGAAGACTGTAAAAGATATTTCTGGGATAATAAAGTGAGCTAAATGTGAAGGTTTAGCTGATAAGGCAACTACCACCATGCAATTTAATTAGAAACTCTAACCGCCATTTTGAATTTATTAATCTAGCTGCCATTTTGAATTAATAACCTAGCGGCCATTTCGAATTATTACCTAGCCGCCATTTTGAATATATAAATCTAGCCGCCATTTTGAATTATTAACGCAGTCACCATTTTGAATTATTAACCTAGCCGCCATTTTGAATTAAAAACCTAGCCACCATTTTGAATTATTAACCTAGCCACCATTTTGAATTATTAACCAGCCGCCATTTTGAATTATTCACCTAGCCACCATTTTGAATTATTCACCTAGCCACCATTTTGAATTATTCACCTAGCCACCATTTTGAATTATTCACCTAGCCACCATTTTGAATATAATATAAATCTAGCCGCCATTTTGAATTTATAATTCTAGTTTAATTTATTCATTCAATGATTAAATAATTTATTCTGTCAGTAATATTCCCCAAGGGACTGGTCCAAAATGGCCTAGTTTATTAAATATACACCTGTTTCAAAAATCGTTGTCCGGGCCGAAAGCAACAAGCAACAAGCTGACGACCACAAAGGACTTTAGGACTTTCTCCTTATTCATTTATTCATCCGTAGACATTTTGACAACATGCATTTTCAAATTGCCGAATAGTTCCAAATGATTGCTATTCAACGTCCATAGGGATAACTTCTCAAATACCACGGATAAATTAATTAATTAGGAGATTCCCAAAGTCCTTTGCGGTCGTCAGCTTGTTGCTTGTTGCTTTCGGCCCGGACAACGATATTTGGAATAGGTGTATATGAAATTTACTGTTATAAGCTATGTTCCGTGCAACAGTGATGTAAAATCCCACAGCCAATAATGTACAATGTTGTCAAGTACTTTTCAAGGTTGAGGTGAGTATTGCACCATGTAACAAGGCTAAACGACTCAAATTTATTCTGCTTTGTTTCCAAAAATCCTAGGTTTACATAAGTTCATTCTGGGCCAAGCTGTGTAAGAGTGATGAACAACACAGTCAACCGACTGACTGCATAATATTGATACGAACTTGCCAACTGAACACATTAGCAAAGAAAGGTTGAATAATTTCAATGCGAACAGCTACATTTAACTTGGCCCAGAAATCAATGTTAATGTTCTTCAAGTGTTAAATAAAGATGATTATTATTATTATTATTAAGTGTTATTTATAAACTAATGTCAAAATAAATAAATGGCAGCTAATTTTGAAAATTTAAAAGTTATATTTTTATGTTAACCTAAAATAGTTTTTTCACCAGCAAAGAAACTCGTCGGACAAGTCAAAGTTCCATTATGAATGATTTTCGATTTTGCATATTTTCTCACTTGATTTGGTTGCACAGTTTTCCAAAACACAAACAGAGCAATATCAATATCAAGTCCAAGTTTAAATGTGACGTAATAATTTTGTAATCGATGGCTTTTTTCATGTCAAAGTACAGTATAATGACATATTGTCAGTCATGGTATCACTATCAATGATATTTTTTCTATTGCTTCAAGCAATAGTCTCATAAACAAGTGTTTCTTCTATTCGCTGAGGTTTAGTGTTTTTCACTTTTTTACCTCTACAGCTTGTTGCATAATTCATAGAATTGAGGTGTGGTGTTTTTACCTTTCTTTTCATGGGTCACCTTTTACCTCTATAATTCACATATCCATTTCATATGCTTTGTATAATACATCTCTATAAGCCATCTGTTTTTCGTTGTGATTAAAGGATGAATCAATCTCAGTTTTGATATTGCATAGCGTAAGATGAGCAAAACATTTCAATTGTTTCAAGTAATCTTAGTACTATTACTGCAAGCAGAAGCAGTTTCTTTTCATGAAGCTTGCCTGATATAAAGTACTTAGAAAACAATGTTTTGTAGCCAAAACAAATTCAAGTAAATTTCTTAATAAATGCAATTTGTGGATAATTTGAAAAGAAATGAGAGAAACTAAACAATTCGTTGAAGACCTCAGTTCCATTTATATGCTTGAGATTTATGGTGTAGAATAATCTATAGATAGATGATACAAATGCAGGTAGCTTTTACATGCCTTTGAAGAAACTACATGTAATTATTAGTGTAAATGATGCAGGTTTTCATATTGAGTTTTTGGCTTTTTTGACGAAAGATGCTGAATAGATAAATATGCAGCAAAATGATGACAATCATTGAATCATCTTGATCTCTGTTTTCATTATTTCAAATCCTCTTTTGGGAGTTGTAATATTCATGTAACGAGTCATTTTTGTTGTAGAACTTGATTAAAATGTTTTGTAATAGAACTTCTTTTCAGCAATAAAGATGCAGTGATATTTTAAGTTGAGTATAATCCATCTATTTTAATAACAGTTTTAATGTTCTTTAGGGAGCCATTCAGATTAATATATGTATCAGTGTTTTAAGTTTAAGGAAACTGAGGTCTTCGCTTTGCTGGTGAAAAAACTTTAATTAAATCACAATCCTATGATAGAAGCCGTTTTACCAGTTGCCAACAACACCAACCCACAATGTTATCGCAGAAAAGATTCTAGTTTTAGTCTTCCATGTCAGTTTGATAATCACTTAGATTGGAGAAGTCTGAATGCAGCAGTACTTTAAGCCTATCGATCACACATGAATCCCATCACTGCCATACACACCAGTGAATGATGAGGTGGGATCACCATACTCATATTTGCACTAACCTTCAACCTTGGCTGTCTTGAATGACAACAGTGTTCCCCCATGGAGTATGCAGTGAGCAAAGGTTTGACATCCACACAGACAGTCTCAAGTATCAAGGCAGCCATCATAGTAGTGATCATGACCTCAAGTTTAGACTCTGACGGAAACAGCAAGATACTACCTTATGGATTTCCTGGCCTGTAGGGTGGCTTCTCTTTTGGTGCTGGCAGGACCTCGTGGGAGGTATAGAGTGTATTTCATTTTGTTTTCAATAGTAGTAATAACAATAGATACAGGAGAGCGTCTTGAGAACCAGACACAAAACTCTGAGCATTGAAATCAAATCCCAAGCCAATGAAAACACATGACTTCTCTGAACTAGCCACTTCTCCATTCCCTGGTTCTATGGTAAGACACTCTCCTGTATCTATTGTATGGGGCTGGAGGACTGGCATTTCTAATAAAGACCTTTTCTAAAGTCTTGATGTCATACGAAGTCAAAACTAAGTCCTGGTTTGAACCATTATTGAAGGCCTTATCCGAAATATTCATTCATTATATCTAGTCTCCTGTACAAACACAAATGTAGAATAAACTGGAACAGTTTGACAAACTAGGAATTCTTAACTACTATGTGAACCTACAATGTAAGACACTTGATCTTGTATTCTATATTCTTAAGCAACAAGAAACTATGTATATGCATCTCAAACGATAAACAGTCTACCGTACTAAGCCAGTCCCCCAGCCCAATGGTTTTTTTTCTCTTCCTTTCCTCTCTTTTTCTCATTTTGATCACTCTATTTTCTCTTCTCTCATTTTTTTCTTAATTTTTCTATTTCTAAATCATCTTTCCTACTAATAGCTCCGGGATTTGGTTGACAGATTGTTGATATCTGTAAGTAAAGAGAAGAAAAACACATTTAGAAAACCAGTTCAATTTATACTTTTAGCTTCACATTGTACACACAAGAAACCATGTACAGGAATGTGAATACAAAGTATTGACTTACAGGTCTGTCACATCATGAATAACCATGTACAGGAATACGAATACAAAGTATTGACTTACAGGTCTGTCACATCATGAATAACCATGTACAGGAATGTGAATACAAAGTATTGACTTACAGGTCTGTCACATGAATAACCATGTACAGGAATATGAATACAAAGTATTGACTTACAGGTCTGTCACATCATGAATAACCATGTACAGGAATGTGAATACAAAGTATTGACTTACAGGTCTGTCACATCATGAATAACCATGTACAGGAATATGAATACAAAGTATTGACTTACAGGTCTGTCACATCATGAATAACCATGTACAGGAATATGAATACAAAGTATTGACTTACAGGTCTGTCACATCATGAATAACCAAAGCTTGACTGGGTGTTACTGGCTTCTCATATCAGTAGTTTAATCATTTCTGTCAAGCTGTTGAAAGTAAATACAATGATGGTTAGAATGACAATATTTGTAGCTACAGATAAATACATAGGGAGGGTTACAAGTGGACAGTATGAGGGGGTGGTAGAAGGGATGACTCTTGTCAACTTTTTTCACACAGTAGCTACAGATAAATACATAGGGAGGGGTACAAGTGGACAGTATGAGTGGGTGGTAGAAGGGATGACTCTTGTCAACTTTTTTCACACAGTAAATAAATAGCAATACATACCTAAATGTCATTCTAGTAACTCCCTTGGCCGACCATTGTAGCCACGTCATCTTTGTAATGGTTTGATAATCATCACACAGCAGGGCTAACAGTCAGTGGTATTACAGGTCAATAGCCAGGATGTGTTGTCTTTGTAATGGTTTGATAATCATCACACAGCAGGGCTAACAGTTAGTGGTATTACAGGTCAATAGCCACAATGTGTTATCTTTGTAATGGTTTGATAATCATCACACAGCAGGGCTAACAGTCAGTGGTATTACAGGTCATATCAGTAGTACATAACTGTGCTGTAAACAGTACTACATGTACATGATATACAGTAAGTACACAGTCAAAGGAAATCTCATCTAGACAGTTGTGCTGTATCTTTGTACTCAGTACATGTCTGATAGATGACACACATTGTACATCTTCTTCAATACCTGTTTTGTACAAAGAAAGGAAAACCAATTTAATTCAATACTGTTGATTATGCATCATAAGATATATGTTTACTGGATATTTTAACTATTAAACGAGTTCTTAGGCTTAGGCTAGGCAAGACAGTAGTTTGTCTTTTGACAATATCGCCTTTACTTGAACAAAGTTTTCTCTCCTGGGGATTACATATAACTTTACTAAGACACACAAGAACTGCACCAAAGTTTGCTATAAAACATATATTTAATAGGAGTACAACAGAACCACCCAGGGAAGCTATTCTCGAACGGTAAACATTTAGAAAAAAACACGTTTCTTCATCCACAAACACTGAAACAGTCGCGTCACAAAACACGGCTAAAACATGCCATTCTTTCGACTTTCTTACCTTTCTATGGCTTCAAAACGTACTCCAATCATTTAAATACAGTTTGCAGGTGATATTAAGTCTTCTTGTAGCTTAAAACTGTAAAAAAATAAGCCATTGCAGCACTTCCATGTTTTGCTTCTTGTAGCAACGTGCGGCACGTGCCAACTATGTCACGTGATTGAAAGACTGTACTAAATATCACTCAAATCACGCGCGATATCCCGCTGAATTCCCGCGGTAATATTTTCACTTTTACTACATTTTCCAATGAATTTGAGAAAAAGGCTCACTTAGCTTTAATATTTACCTGTCTTCATGTACATCTAAAGCTTTCAAAGCTCGTATAGAAGAGTCGAGTCGACACACCCCCTCCCCCAGGGCCGGCCACGCAGGCTAATGTTGTATGGTCTTTCACGATTTTGCCGCGAATTTTTTCGCTATTTTCGCACACGCAAGTAGGCATTCCATGCAGGCGCTAAGTCAACGTTATCATCATTATCATAGTTTTCTTCGCGAACTTCGCGCGTAACACTCTTGAAACCTAATTCAAAATTGCGCGCGCAAAAGGGTCAACTTTTGCTGTATGACTAAGCGAGGTGTCCGTCTTAGAGAGTGAATTTACAGTAAAACACTGCAGCGTTGACCATTTCTTCAGTGTCCGTCTTAGAGAGGTGTCCGTCTTAGAGAGGTGTCCGTCTCCATCTTAGAGAGGTGTCCGTCTTAGAGAGGTGTCCGTCTCCATCTTAGAGATGTGTCCGTCTTAGAGAGGTGTCCGTCTTAGAGATGTGTCCGTCTTAGAGAGGTCTCCGTCTTAGAGAGGTGTCCGTCTCCATCTTAGAGATGTGTCCGTCTTAGAGAGGTGTCCGTCTTAGAGAGGTGTCCGTCTTAGAGATGTGTACGTCTTAGAGAGGTGTCCGTCTTAGAGAGGTGTCCGTCTTAGAGAGAGTGAATTTACAGTAAAACACTGCAGCGTTGACCATTTCTTCAGTGTCCATCTTAGAGATGTGTCCATCTTAGAGATGTGTCCATCTTAGAGATGTGTCCATCTTAGAGATGTGTCCGTCTTAGAGATGTGTCCATCTTAGAGATGTGTCCATCTTAGAGATGTGTCCATCTTAGAGAGGTGTCCGTCTTAGAGATGTGTCCATCTTAGAGATGTGTCCGTCTTAGAGATGTGTCCGTCTTAGAGAGGTGTCCGTCTTAGAGAGGTGTCCGTCTTAGAGAGGTGTCCGTCTTAGAGAGAGTGAATTTACAGTAAAACATTGCAGCGTTGACCATTTCTTCAGTGTCCATCTTAGAGATGTGTCCGTCTTAGAGAGGTGTCCATCTTAGAGATGTGTCCGTCTTAGAGAGGTGTCCGTCTCCATCTTAGAGAGGTGTCCGTCTTAGAGAGGTGTCCGTCTTAGAGAGGTGTCCGTCTCCATCTTAGAGAGGTGTCCGTCTTAGAGAGGTGTCCGTCTTAGAGAGAGTGAATTTACAGTAAAACATTGCAGCGTTGACCATTTCTTCAGTGTCCATCTTAGAGATGTGTCCATCTTAGAGATGTGTCCATCTTAGAGATGTGTCCATCTTAGAGAGGTGTCCGTCTTAGAGAGGTGTCCGTCTCCATCTTAGAGAGGTGTCCGTCTTAGAGAGGTCTCCGTCTTAGAGAGGTGTCCGTCTTAGAGAGAGTGAATTTACAGTAAAACACTGCAGCGTTGACCATTTCTTCAGTGTCCATCTTAGAGATGTGTCCATCTTAGAGATGTGTCCGTCTTAGAGAGGTGTCCGTCTCCATCTTAGAGAGGTGTCCGTCTTAGAGAGGTGTCCGTCTTAGAGAGAGTGAATTTACAGTAAAACACTGCAGCGTTGACCATTTCTTCAGTGTCCATCTTAGAGATGTGTCCGTCTTAGAGAGGTGTCCATCTTAGAGAGGTGTCCGTCGGGCTTGGCCGACGGGTGCCCGCCTAGAGAGACGCGATTGCACTACAACATTTATTTTTCACAATAAATAATCAGTCAACAAATTAAATTCAAAGAAAGACTTTTAATCAGTTCATTTAAATATAAAAAGCAATTGAAAAAAAAATGAGAGTAAAGTAGTCTTAGCAAGAATTAGAAAAATGATGGACGAGAATGGGATAACTTTCATTTGGTTCAAAGGTTCTTTGAGAGTGACCTTGGACAATATATGGATTGTCCTCACCCTAGCAATTTAAAAATACTACATGAAATAAGTTAATTTTCTGTGTTGTTTCCCCCCTAAGTGAATGGATCGAATGGATATGAAATGGAGAGTACTACGTATACAGATAGATCTCGACCAAGTCACACACTGATACTATCACACATAGTGGACAATTAATTCGACTTTGGTTTGGAGAGCAGCGGGTTGCCATCAGGATAACGTTTCTTAAAACGAGAAACAACCTCAGGGTCAAGAAGATGCACTCCGTCTAACTGGTTGCCAAGTGTTATCCTGCAATAAGAACAAAAAGTCAGGTTAGGAAACAAGTTGGGGTGGGTGTCTAATAATGTGCGTAATATCTCCGAGGAAGTGGCCCTACTTTTGTAATGCTGTGGCCAGTATTGTGCGTAAATGTCTCATCGAATTTCAATGTATTTACTTATCATTGCCATCATCACCATCATCATCATCACCATCATCATCACCATCATCACCAGGAGCCCTCCTGCCATCACCATCATCAACAACATCAACCTCACCATCATCACCACCATAATAATAATAATCGTCATCACCATCATCAACATCAACCTCATCATCACCATCATCAACATCATAATAATAATCATCATCAACATCAACCACATGATCAACCTCATCATCATCATCATCATAATAATAATCATCATCATCAACATCAACCTCATCATCAACATAATCATCATTATCATCATCATCATCAACCACATGATCAACCTCATCATCATCAACATAATAATAACAATAATCATCATCAACATCAACCTCATCATCAACACCATCATCATCAACATAATAATAATAATAATCATCATCATCATCATCAACATCAACCTCATCATCAACATCTTCATCATCATTATCAATACCAATAATAATGACTAACAACAAAACCACAATTGAATTGATGCATTCTAATCTATTTTTTGTGAAAAGGAGGAAGAAACAAGAGTGGACATTGCGCAGGATTATGAAATAGACATCTAAACATTCACTCTCTATAATGAAGTGTATGAATTCAGGGCATTTTCCTACCAGTTCGGTTGAATGTTGTGTTGCCTTCCAAAGATTTCTGAAATGGGAAAATAAAAACAACACGATGAAACAAAACAACACGATGGCAAACAGGGTTTGTAGATAAGAGCAATACCTAGTTTCCTCATTCCAGGGGAGAGCCTCTCGATAACACCGTAGATTTCGTCGGGTTTATGGCTTGTTTCTCGTACCTGACATTAAATAGATTATACGATGAGAAAGTGTTGTAACAGTGATGAACCTTTCCCTATCACATTAAAATATTAAAATATTTCTCCTTTACAAAACAGCCCTCCACTACCTAATTAGTTAACATACATACTAAATGTATTGTCATAGTTAATGGTATTCTGTATGGCGCAAAATAGAAAATGAGAAAGAAGGAGGGAACAACGGGAATCGGAAGAGAGGTGACCTCTTCTCCCCTCTCTTTCCATTCCCCTTCTTTCCATTCCCCTTCTTTCCATCCCCTTTCACTATGGGCGGGTGCATATGGTAGTATTGAGAGGTCTGGCAATGCTAATGGAATGGTAAGATGAATATGTTGTGAATGAGATAAATTCAGTTGATAACAGATGACATTTTTCTATCAATCGATGAATTGTTGTCCACACTTACCTCAGCTACAAGGACATCACAGTCTAGTCCTCTGTTGAAACCAGAGACATCACCTTTTACACCAACCTACAGAGGTGAAGAAAGGGAAAGAGTTGAAAAAAGCAATCAAGCAAGCAAATATGTAGCCAACCAGACAGACAGACAGACAGACAGACAGACAGACAGACAGACAGACAGACAGACAGACAGACAAGCAAGCAATGCAGTATCTTTGCACAAAGGGAAGCAAAATAGGGAGCAAACAAAACATACATGTACAAGCATATATCCAACAAGCAAACGAACAGATTGCAAATTAAACAAACAAACAAACAGACAGATACACAGACAGACAAAGGCAGACAGACAGACAAACAGACAAACAAACAGATAGACAAACAAACAAAAAGACAGACAAAGACAGACAAACAAGACAAGACAGACATACTAGGTAACAGACAGACAGACAGACAAGCAAGCAAGTGAACAAATCAACAAAACAAACATCAAATAATCCACATGCAAGTACATTAATAACCATGTAAAAAGCAACTTTATCCAGTAATCACACACATCAGTAAAAACCAAACAATCAAACGATAAACAACATACCAGACAATGCTCCTTTCCATGGTTAAGCCAGTGCCCAGTCCTTCCCGTCCTGATCAGTCTTTGTAGTTGATTAGTCTTCACCCATATCAACTCATCACATCTTTCATATCTTAAAACACATGACAATCAAATGAAGGTCATTCACAAGCATAAATACACATAAAGTCAGCACTGGTCAAGATGATCAAGGAGTTGGAGACAGTAGGCCAGGGAAAATTTGTAAGATTAGAACACTGTTGTTACCCCCCCCCCCCCCCCCCCCCCACACAGACACAACATAAGCCCCCACCACCCCCCACACACAGACACAACATAAGCCCCCCCACCCCCCACCCTCCAACAACATATCACTGGAGTCATACTAGAAAGAATGCGAAGGGGTGATGCTTTTGCCCAGAGAGGGGGGAGTACTCTGCTGGACAAAAGACAGGGGTGTGGCAAATGAAGCCGCCATAATTCAATAATTCCACATGTAGATACTCCAAAAAAAAAAAAAAGTAGTTTTTTACTTACCACACTTCTACTTTTCATTCGGCGAATTGATATACTTATCTTAGACCGATCAAAACGACTTTTGCACCAGTTATCGGGCAAAGATGGAAATTTAGAATCATGTCAATTTCAGCTCGATCGAGGTTTCCTTGGCAACGATAATCAAAGATCGTTGAAATCAGTTTTTCTAAAATATCTCAAGTCGATTTCGATGAGCTCTAGACAAGCGACTATATGCATGATAAACTACATACTAAGACAAAGTAACTGAGACAGAATTCAAACTTTTTGATCAGAGTGATTTTGAATAATTTGCATAAACCTTTATGCTAAGTCTATCAATTCGCTGAATGAAAAGTAGAAGTGTGGTCAGTTCAAAACTACTTCGAGCCACCTTAAAACCAGATCCAAAACTACCGCCCCTTTTTTATACTGAATCTCACTACAATACTTAGTCTTTGAACAACTAAGGTCTTTGTTTAATTATGTATTACTTTACATGTACACCAATACTAGTTACATATACATACTCACCCCCATAGCTCCAAGCACTCTCTTCCTAACTCCATGGCCCTACATACAAAGCATAGGTTAGCATACAGGTTAGACATAGGAATTCATCTATTTAAGGTGCAAGGCATGACAGTTGTAAAGGTCATGACTCACCTTCCAGTAACCCATAGAAATATATAACCATTGTCCTGTAGGGCGGGGATGTTGAGTTGTCGCATCTCATCGTCTGACATTGTGCCATATGGAAGCTATAGATGGAGAAAGACAAACTTAGAAATTTACTTTGATTTCTTGAATGTATACAATGTACAAGTTTTGACTACTCAGACACCTTTTAAAAATTGTATTCTTTGACAAAAGACACTTAGCCTCAACTATAGTGTACATTACATGATTGTATTATCAGGGGTTATTCCAGTTTCAAGTTGTTTAGACACCTTTGTACTCCTTGACAAACGACGCATTTGCTCAGTGCTATCCTCAATCTAGTATAAATTAAGCACAAATACCAACAAGAATGCAAAAATAAATGTTGACATAGGACAATAGAAACCTTTTTAATTCCAAGGATTGAGGCTAACACTGGGCAAATGTGTCTTTAGTCAAGGTGGGAGTACAGTGGGTATGCACTGTACGAGATGGTCAGGTGTTCAAACCTGAAATTGCATATTTGCACTAAATTAAACAGGCTCTGAAAATCAACATTTTCCCACTGAAACAAGGTCAGGGTTCAGAGGTGCAAATGGCACAACCCCACCCTAAATCATGGCGAGTACCCTCTCTTCGGGAGACACTGCAATACCAGAGTTATTGTGTTTCAAAGTCCTACCTCCATGTGAATATCCCAGGGTGGATCAGCCATGATGACTGAGAACTTCCCCAACACTACGGGATCCAATGTCCTTACATCACATTGTATATACTACATGGATACAAGGAAATAGTTATGCAAACACTATGGGATCCAATGTCCTTACATCACATTGTATATACTACATGGATACAAGGAAATAGTTATGCAAACACTATGGGATCCAATGTCCTTACATCACATTGTATATACTACATGGATACAAGGAAATAGTTATGCAAACACTATGGGATCCAATGTCCTCACATCACATTGTATATACTACATGGATACAAGGAAATAGTTATGCAAACACTATGGGATCCAATGTCCTCACATCACATTGTACATGTATATACTACATGGATACAAGGAAATAGTTATGCAAACACTATGGGATCCAATGTCCTTACATCACATTGTATATACTACATGGATACAAGGAAATAGTTATGCAAACACTATGGGATCCAATGTCCTTACATCACATTGTATATACTGCATGGATACAAGGAAATAGCTATGCAAACACTATGGGATCCAATGTCCTTACATCACATTGTATATACTACATGGATACAAGTAAATAGTTATGCAAACACTATGGGATCCAATGTCCTTACACCACATTGTATATACTGCATGGATACAAGTAAATAGTTATGCAAACACTATGGGATCCAATGTCCTCACATCACATTGTATATACTACATGGATACAAGGAAATAGTTATGCAAACACTATGGGATCCAATGTCCTTACATCACATTGTATATACTGCATGGATACAAGGAAATAGCTATGCAAACACTATGGGATCCAATGTCCTTACATCACATTGTATATACTACATGGATACAAGTAAATAGTTATGCAAACACTATGGGATCCAATGTCCTTACACCACATTGTATAAACTGCATGGATACAAGGAAATAGTTATGCAAACACTATGGGATCCAATGTCCTTACATCACATTGTATATACTACATGGATACAAGGAAATAGTTATGCAAACACTATGGGATCCAATGTCCTTACATCACATTGTATATACTACATGGATACAAGGAAATAGTTATGCAAACACTACGGGATCCAATGTCCTTACATCACATTGTATATACTACATGGATACAAGGAAATAGTTATGCAAACACTATGGGATCCAATGTCCTTACATCACATTGTATATACTACATGGATACAAGGAAATAGCTATGCAAACACTATGGGATCCAATGTCCTTACATCACATTGTATATACTACATGGATACAAGGAAATAGTTATGCAAACACTATGGGATCCAATGTCCTTACATCACATTGTATATACTACATGGATACAAGGAAATAGTTATGCAAACACTATGGGATCCAATGTCCTCACATCACATTGTATATACTACATGGATACAAGGAAATAGTTATGCAAACACTATGGGATCCAATGTCCTTACATCACATTGTATATACTACATGGATACAAGGAAATAGTTATGCAAACACTACGGGATCCAATGTCCTTACATCACATTGTATATACTACATGGATACAAGGAAATAGTTATGCAAACACTATGGGATCCAATGTCCTTACATCACATTGTATATACTACATGGATACAAGGAAATAGCTATGCAAACACTATGGGATCCAATGTCCTTACATCACATTGTATATACTACATGGATACAAGGAAATAGTTATGCAAACACTATGGGATCCAATGTCCTTACATCACATTGTATATACTACATGGATACAAGGAAATAGCTAAGTAAACACTATGAGATCCAATGTCCTTACATCACATTGTATATACTGCATGGATACAAGGAAATAGTTATGCAAACACTATGGGATCCAATGTCCTTACATCACATTGTATATACTACATGGATACAAGGAAATAGTTATGCAAACACTATGGGATCCAATGTCCTTACATCACATTGTATATACTACATGGATACAAGGAAATAGCTAAGTAAACACTATGAGATCCAATGTCCTTACATCACATTGTATATACTGCATGGATACAAGGAAATAGTTATGCAAACACTATGGGATCCAATGTCCTTACACCACATTGTATATACTACATGGATACAAGGAAATAGCTATGCAAACACTATGGGATCCAATGTCCTTACATCACATTGTATATACTACATGGATACAAGGAAATAGTTATGCAAACACTATGGGATCCAATGTCCTCACATCACATTGTACATGTATATACTACATGGATACAAGGAAATAGTTATGCAAACACTATGGGATCCAATGTCCTTACATCACATTGTATATACTACATGGATACAAGGAAATAGTTATGCAAACACTATGGGATCCAATGTCCTTACATCACATTGTATATACTACATGGATACAAGGAAATAGTTATGCAAACACTATGGGATCCAATGTCCTTACATCACATTGTATATACTGCATGGATACAAGGAAATAGCTATGCAAACACTATGGGATCCAATGTCCTTACATCACATTGTATATACTACATGGATACAAGTAAATAGTTATGCAAACACTATGGGATCCAATGTCCTTACACCACATTGTATATACTGCATGGATACAAGTAAATAGTTATGCAAACACTATGGGATCCAATGTCCTCACATCACATTGTATATACTACATGGATACAAGGAAATAGTTATGCAAACACTATGGGATCCAATGTCCTTACATCACATTGTATATACTGCATGGATACAAGGAAATAGCTATGCAAACACTATGGGATCCAATGTCCTTACATCACATTGTATATACTACATGGATACAAGTAAATAGTTATGCAAACACTATGGGATCCAATGTCCTTACACCACATTGTATAAACTGCATGGATACAAGGAAATAGTTATGCAAACACTATGGGATCCAATGTCCTTACATCACATTGTATATACTACATGGATACAAGGAAATAGTTATGCAAACACTATGGGATCCAATGTCCTTACATCACATTGTATATACTACATGGATACAAGGAAATAGTTATGCAAACACTACGGGATCCAATGTCCTTACATCACATTGTATATACTACATGGATACAAGGAAATAGTTATGCAAACACTATGGGATCCAATGTCCTTACATCACATTGTATATACTACATGGATACAAGGAAATAGTTATGCAAACACTATGGGATCCAATGTCCTTACATCACATTGTATATACTACATGGATACAAGGAAATAGTTATGCAAACACTATGGGATCCAATGTCCTCACATCACATTGTATATACTACATGGATACAAGGAAATAGTTATGCAAACACTATGGGATCCAATGTCCTTACATCACATTGTATATACTACATGGATACAAGGAAATAGCTATGCAAACACTATGGGATCCAATGTCCTTACATCACATTGTATATACTACATGGATACAAGGAAATAGTTATGCAAACACTATGGGATCCAATGTCCTTACATCACATTGTATATACTACATGGATACAAGGAAATAGTTAGGCAAACACTATGGGATCCAATGTCCTCACATCACATTGTATATACTACATGGATACAAGGAAATAGTTATGCAAACACTATGGGATCCAATGTCCTTACATCACATTGTATATACTACATGGATACAAGGAAATAGTTATGCAAACACTACGGGATCCAATGTCCTTACATCACATTGTATATACTACATGGATACAAGGAAATAGTTTATGCAAACACTATGGGATCCAATGTCCTTACATCACATTGTATATACTACATGGATACAAGGAAATAGCTATGCAAACACTATGGGATCCAATGTCCTTACATCACATTGTATATACTACATGGATACAAGGAAATAGTTATGCAAACACTATGGGATCCAATGTCCTTACATCACATTGTATATACTACATGGATACAAGGAAATAGCTAAGTAAACACTATGAGATCCAATGTCCTTACATCACATTGTATATACTGCATGGATACAAGGAAATAGTTATGCAAACACTATGGGATCCAATGTCCTTACATCACATTGTATATACTACATGGATACAAGGAAATAGTTATGCAAACACTATGGGATCCAATGTCCTTACATCACATTGTATATACTACATGGATACAAGGAAATAGCTAAGTAAACACTATGAGATCCAATGTCCTTACATCACATTGTATATACTGCATGGATACAAGGAAATAGTTATGCAAACACTATGGGATCCAATGTCCTTACACCACATTGTATATACTACATGGATACAAGGAAATAGCTATGCAAACACTATGGGATCCAATGTCCTTACATCACATTGTATATACTACATGGATACAAGGAAATAGTTATGCAAACACTATGGGATCCAATGTCCTCACATCACATTGTACATGTATATACTACATGGATACAAGGAAATAGTTATGCAAACACTATGGGATCCAATGTCCTTACATCACATTGTATATACTACATGGATACAAGGAAATAGCTATGCAAACACTATGGGATCCAATGTCCTTACATCACATTGTATATACTACATGGATACAAGGAAATAGTTATGCAAACACTATGGGATCCAATGTCCTTACATCACATTGTATATACTACATGGATACAAGGAAATAGTTATGCAAACACTATGGGATCCAATGTCCTCACATCACATTGTATATACTACATGGATACAAGGAAATAGTTATGCAAACACTATGGGATCCAATGTCCTTACATCACATTGTATATACTACATGGATACAAGGAAATAGTTATGCAAACACTACGGGATCCAATGTCCTTACATCACATTGTATATACTACATGGATACAAGGAAATAGTTATGCAAACACTATGGGATCCAATGTCCTTACATCACATTGTATATACTACATGGATACAAGGAAATAGCTATGCAAACACTATGGGATCCAATGTCCTTACATCACATTGTATATACTACATGGATACAAGGAAATAGTTATGCAAACACTATGGGATCCAATGTCCTTACATCACATTGTATATACTACATGGATACAAGGAAATAGCTAAGTAAACACTATGAGATCCAATGTCCTTACATCACATTGTATATACTGCATGGATACAAGGAAATAGTTATGCAAACACTATGGGATCCAATGTCCTTACATCACATTGTATATACTACATGGATACAAGGAAATAGTTATGCAAACACTATGGGATCCAATGTCCTTACATCACATTGTATATACTACATGGATACAAGGAAATAGCTAAGTAAACACTATGAGATCCAATGTCCTTACATCACATTGTATATACTGCATGGATACAAGGAAATAGTTATGCAAACACTATGGGATCCAATGTCCTTACACCACATTGTATATACTACATGGATACAAGGAAATAGCTATGCAAACACTATGGGATCCAATGTCCTTACATCACATTGTATATACTACATGGATACAAGGAAATAGTTATGCAAACACTATGGGATCCAATGTCCTCACATCACATTGTACATGTATATACTACATGGATACAAGGAAATAGTTATGCAAACACTATGGGATCCAATGTCCTTACATCACATTGTATATACTACATGGATACAAGGAAATAGTTATGCAAACACTATGGGATCCAATGTCCTTACATCACATTGTATATACTACATGGATACAAGGAAATAGTTATGCAAACACTATGGGATCCAATGTCCTTACATCACATTGTATATACTACATGGATACAAGGAAATAGTTATGCAAACACTATGGGATCCAATGTCCTCACATCACATTGTATATACTACATGGATACAAGGAAATAGTTATGCAAACACTATGGGATCCAATGTCCTTACATCACATTGTATATACTACATGGATACAAGGAAATAGTTATGCAAACACTATGGGATCCAATGTCCTCACATCACATTGTATATACTACATGGATACAAGGAAATAGTTATGCAAACACTATGGGATCCAATGTCCTTACATCACATTGTATATACTACATGGATACAAGGAAATAGTTATGCAAACACTATGGGATCCAATGTCCTTACATCACATTGTATATACTACATGGATACAAGGAAATAGTTATGCAAACACTATGGGATCCAATGTCCTTACATCACATTGTATATACTACATGGATACAAGGAAATAGTTATGCAAACACTATGGGATCCAATGTCCTTACATCACATTGTATATACTGCATGGATACAAGGAAATAGTTATGCAAACACTATGGGATCCAATGTCCTTACATCACATTGTATATACTGCATGGATACAAGGAAATAGTTATGCAAACACTATGGGATCCAATGTCCTCACATCACATTGTATATACTACATGGATACAAGGAAATAGTTATGCAAACACTATGGAATCCAATGTCCTTACATCACATTGTATATACTACATGGATACAAGGAAATAGTTATGCAAACACTATGGGATCCAATGTCCTCACATCACATTGTATATACTACATGGATACAAGGAAATAGTTATGCAAACACTATGGGATCCAATGTCCTTACATCACATTGTATATACTACATGGATACAAGGAAATAGTTATGCAAACACTATGGGATCCAATGTCCTTACATCACATTGTATATACTACATGGATACAAGGAAATAGTTATGCAAACACTATGGGATCCAATGTCCTCACATCACATTGTACATGTATATACTACATGGATACAAGGAAATAGTTATGCAAACACTATGGGATCCAATGTCCTTACATCACATTGTATATACTACATGGATACAAGGAAATAGTTATGCAAACACTATGGGATCCAATGTCCTTACATCACATTGTATATACTACATGGATACAAGGAAATAGTTATGCAAACACTATGGGATCCAATGTCCTTACATCACATTGTATATACTACATGGATACAAGGAAATAGTTATGCAAACACTATGGGATCCAATGTCCTCACATCACATTGTATATACTACATGGATACAAGGAAATAGTTATGCAAACACTATGGGATCCAATGTCCTTACATCACATTGTATATACTACATGGATACAAGGAAATAGTTATGCAAACACTATGGGATCCAATGTCCTTACATCACATTGTATATACTGCATGGATACAAGGAAATAGTTATGCAAACACTATGGGATCCAATGTCCTTACATCACATTGTATATACTGCATGGATACAAGGAAATAGTTATGCAAACACTATGGGATCCAATGTCCTCACATCACATTGTATATACTACATGGATACAAGGAAATAGTTATGCAAACACTATGGGATCCAATGTCCTCACATCACATTGTACATGTATATACTACATGGATACAAGGAAATAGTTATGCAAACACTATGGGATCCAATGTCCTTACATCACATTGTATATACTACATGGATACAAGGAAATAGTTATGCAAACACTATGGGATCCAATGTCCTTACATCACATTGTATATACTACATGGATACAAGGAAATAGTTATGCAAACACTATGGGATCCAATGTCCTTACATCACATTGTATATACTACATGGATACAAGGAAATAGTTATGCAAACACTATGGGATCCAATGTCCTCACATCACATTGTATATACTACATGGATACAAGGAAATAGTTATGCAAACACTATGGGATCCAATGTCCTTACATCACATTGTATATACTACATGGATACAAGGAAATAGTTATGCAAACACTATGGGATCCAATGTCCTTACATCACATTGTATATACTGCATGGATACAAGGAAATAGTTATGCAAACACTATGGGATCCAATGTCCTTACATCACATTGTATATACTGCATGGATACAAGGAAATAGTTATGCAAACACTATGGGATCCAATGTCCTCACATCACATTGTATATACTACATGGATACAAGGAAATAGTTATGCAAACACTATGGGATCCAATGTCCTTACATCACATTGTATATACTACATGGATACAAGGAAATAGTTATGCAAACACTATGGGATCCAATGTCCTCACATCACATTGTACATGTATATACTACATGGATACAAGGAAATAGTTATGCAAACACTATGGGATCCAATGTCCTTACATCACATTGTATATACTACATGGATACAAGGAAATAGTTATGCAAACACTATGGGATCCAATGTCCTTACATCACATTGTATATACTACATGGATACAAGGAAATAGTTATGCAAACACTATGGGATCCAATGTCCTTACATCACATTGTATATACTACATGGATACAAGGAAATAGTTATGCAAACACTATGGGATCCAATGTCCTTACATCACATTGTATATACTACATGGATACAAGGAAATAGTTATGCAAACACTATGGGATCCAATGTCCTTACATCACATTGTATATACTGCATGGATACAAGGAAATAGTTATGCAAACACTATGGGATCCAATGTCCTTACATCACATTGTATATACTATACATGGATACAAGGAAATAGTTATGCAAACACTATGGGATCCAATGTCCTTACATCACATTGTATATACTACATGGATACAAGGAAATAGTTATGCAAACACTATGGGATCCAATGTCCTTACATCACATTGTATATACTGCATGGATACAAGGAAATCGTTACCTTATAATGCACTTAGAACAGGACTACCATAAGTGCTATTCAAGCTCTATCATACACCGATTCCAAACATGGCGACCAATTTGAATAACCATTGTTCTTGACTGACCAGCCTCGTGTTCATGTGGAAACACAAAAGCGTTCTAACAATGGTTATTCAAATTGGTCGCCATGTTCGGAATTGGTGTATTATCATCATCATAATTGTCATCTTCATCATCATTGTCATCATCATCATCATCATCAATCATTGTTGTCATCATCATTGTCATCATCATCAATCATTGTTGTCATCATCATTGTCATCATCATCATCAATCATTGTCATCATCATCATTGTCATCATCATCAATCATCATTGTTGTCATCATCATTGTCATCATCATCATCAATCATCATTGTTGTCATCATCATCATCTATCATAATTGTCATCTTCATCATCATTGTCATCATCATCAATCATTGTTGTCATCATCATCATTGTCATCATCATCATCATCATTGTCATCAATCATCATTGTTGTCATCATCATTGTCATCATCATCATCAATCATCATTGTTGTCATCATCATTGTCATCATCATCATCAATCATCATTGTTGTCATGATCATTGTCATCATCATCATCATCATTGTCATCATCATCAATGTTGTCATCATCATTGTCATCATCATCATCAATCATCATTGTTGTCATCATCATTGTCATCATCATCATCATCATCAATCATTGTTGTCATCATCATTGTCATCATCATCAATCATTGTTGTCATCATCATCATTGTCATCATCATCATCATCATTGTCATCAATCATCATTGTTGTCATCATCATTGTCATCATCAATCATCATTGTTGTCATCATCATTGTCATCATCATCATCAATCATCATTGTTGTCATGATCATTGTCATCATCATCATCATCATCATTGTCATCATCTTCATTGTCATCATCATCAATCATCATTGTTGTCATCATCATTGTCATCATCATCATCAATCATCATTGTTGTCATCATCATTGTCATCATCATCATCATCATCAATCATTGTTGTCATCATCATTGTCATCATCATCAATCATTGTTGTCATCATCATCATTGTCATCATCATCATTGTCATCATCATCATTGTCATCATCATCAATCATCATTGTTGTCATCATCATTGTCATCATCATCAATCATCATTGTTGTCATCATCATTGTCATCATCATCTATCATCATTGTTGTCATCATCATCAATCATTGTTGTCATCATCATTGTCATCATCATCAATCATTGTTGTCATCATCATTGTCAATCATTGTTGTCATCATCATTGTCATCATCATCAATCATTGTTGTCATTATCATTGTCATCATCATCAATCATCATTGTTGTCATCATCATTGTCATCATCATCAATCATTGTTGTCATCATCATTGTCATCATCATCTATCATCATTGTCGTCATCATCATTGCCATCATCATCAATCATTGTTGTCATCATCATTGTCATCATCATCAATCATTGTTGTCATCATCATTGTCATCATCATCAATCATCATTGTTGTCATCATCATTGTCATCATCATCAATCATTGTTGTCATCATCATTGTCATCATCATCAATCATCATTGTTGTCATCATCATTGTCATCATCATCAATCATTGTTGTCATCATCATTGTCATCATCATCAATCATCATTGTTGTCATCATCATTGTCATCATCATCATCAATCATCATTGTTGTCATCATCATCATCTATCATCATTGTCGTCATCATAATCGACATTATTATTACCTGTGGAGGGTACAGGATGATCTTACTTGGTTCACTCTTAGAAACTGGAGTCTGTAATAAAATATCAAATAAAGAGATTCAGCAAACACAGTACAATGTGAAGAGAATGGCTGCAGCTGTACTTGAATGGCATTACAACATTAGTCTCCAATTAGTGATTAGGATTCAGTGCAGAAAGGCAAGGACAGGGAACAAAGTACAAACAAACAATGAGGTCACATGACTTGGCTGTGAGAGTTTCCTTTGTAAAATTACAACAAATTTTTGCTGAAAAAGTCAGTGCCACATCAAGGCTCTTTCTTTGAGTATTGGCACAGTATACATAATTCAATAGAAACAACAAAAGACTCCAAGTTATTCAATAGAATCAATAGAACGAAGTTCCCAAAGAATACAATAGGTTTGCTATTGAATTACGTCAACTATGCCGGTACACGAAGAAAGACCCCACATCAAATCAAGCTTGTGCATATTGCAGCAACTACACAGGAAATTATTGTTGCACAGGCAATGCAATACTCCAGTTTCGAGTTGTTTAGACACCGTTGTATTCCTTGACAAAAGACGCATTTGCTCAGGCTTAGCCTCAATTCAGTGTAAATTATGCACAAATACTGACGAGAATGCAAAAAAGTGTTGATATTCCAATAGAAACCATTTTTAATTGCAAGGGTTATTCTCTGGATTGAGGCTAAGCCTGAGCAAATGCGTCTTTTGTCAAGGAGTACAGCGGTGCGTAAACAACTTGAAACTGGAGTATTAAGAACTACATGTACAACTACATGACTGTACAACTACATGAAAAATCTTCAATAAATTGCGTTGCAGAAATTTCAACTCATTTAATTTCTGGTGGCTCAACCCTGGAGATTTTGTTCAGCTGTTCATTGCCTGTGCAGTCATAGCTACATGTGTGATTTTCACTGCATAATCGCTGTGAGACAAAGTTGCATTGCCTGAGCAAGTGAAAATTGCAGAACTAAATGTAGTTGCAGCTTCAAGTCAAGGAAAGAAACAATCTCTTTTGATTGAGTTCGCACAATCAAGCTTCAGTGAGTGGGAGACACAGTGGACGGTGGACGCCCCCAGGCGGCCAGTGCTTAGCTCTGGTTTCTGTATTTAGCAGCTATTGCTCCTCCCCCTGGACTGGATGCTAGTCAATTAACCCATTCGCTCCTGAGCTATTTTGAGTTTTTTAGCGATTTTCTGGACCTAATCACGTCGTAGGAAATTTCGATTCCATATAAGGGGTTTCCATGGAAATCTTGACAGTTCTGAATGCCTGTGGGCTAGCGTCTTCACGTGTGCTGCCTTTCTTCTTGGGAGCTCATAGGGGCTAGTAGTGATTACTACTCGAAGAGGCCAATTTTGCATTTTTAGAGTGTTTATAGCCATTATTCACCACAGAAGCCCCCAGGACAGCATCATTAAGCTTGACTGGTGTGGTAGAGACCGTTCTCCTGGAAGAACTCAGGAGGAAGATACGAATTCACGAACACATTTCGGCAGCTCGTTGAGATTTTCCAAAATGGCGGACTCAAAGTGAAATCGTCTCTCTGGTCTTTCTGTGGTGGATTCCAGGGCCTACAAAGGCATTTTTGGCGACTTTGAACTTGATAAGAATGCAACCGGTGCAATATTTTGCCTGTAGGACCGAGTGGCTCGACACTCTATATATTCTTAAAAAACGGAAATGGCGGGAGGATTTCTGTCGAAAATTCCCGGATGTTCCCGGCATCCTTTTCGGGCGTGCAGAAGGAAAACACGTGTTAGCGAAAGTGGTCCTAAGGAAATGGCTATTGTTCGGCGAGTTAAGGAAGAGAGAGGGAAAAATTCACGAATATATCAAGAAGAGAGATGGAAGTTTGCTGAGAAAGTGGCGTTTTGTTTCGCAAGGATGTATTTTGGAAGAAAATCCAAGTCAAATGTCGTTCATTTTCGAGGTGTAAAATTGCGTCAAAAACACGCATTTTTGATTTTTATGGCAAACAAATTGAACTAATGCCCAGAAATCGGACCTGTAAGTCAGTTTACTTGAGGTTAAAATATGAAGAGTTATCTAGTTGTCACTAATAACTGGCCATGAGATCGATGTTACGAAAATTCAGAAAGTTAGAATTTTTCAAAGCAGTATCGATGTTTACGGCCGGTTTCGGCCGGTGTAGGAGTCAATGGGTTAAATGACAGTAACAATTTGAGTGGTGTCGAATGGTCCCTGCAAAAAGTCAGAGTCTCGCAAAATATGACCTCTCGAAGTCTAGTGTTTTTCACAAAAAGCTGTCTCGAATTTTGAAACAAAAGAAATTGGTGAAAAAGCGTCTCAGGCTCGCAAAAATATGCCTGCTCTTGGAGTCTTGCAAAGTCTCGCCTTGACCATTCGATACCCCAAATTTGCAGGTGCCCATTTATACACCATGGGTGGAGTGAGGCAATATGAAAGTAAAGTGTCTTGCATTTCCCTGTACCTCAGGTTTATTCTTTTCCTTTTCCATTTCTTCCTTTTTCTTCATTTCCATGTCGTTGTAATCTACTTCATAATGG
The DNA here is from genome assembly GCA_033675265.1 of Actinostola sp. cb2023. Classification (NCBI taxonomy): domain Eukaryota; kingdom Metazoa; phylum Cnidaria; class Anthozoa; order Actiniaria; family Actinostolidae; genus Actinostola; species Actinostola sp. cb2023. The sequence goes on along the minus strand of JAUJYZ010000423.1, from coordinate 296,773 downwards.
ACGTACTGAAATGATGTTAAAAGAGTACAAATCGAATGAATGAATGAATAAATGAAAGAACTACGAGATGATTGGAAGATTTGACAAAGAAATGGATGAATGGATGGAGGAGTAAGTGGATGAATAAAAAAATGAATGAATAAAAAAACAAATAAACAAATAAACAACAAAATAAATTAGTAAAGAAAAACAATGACTACATAAGAGAACAAATGAGTCAATGCATGAATAAATGAGTTACCAATTAAGTGAATATGAGTAAAGAGATGAATGCATGAACACATAAAAAATAATGAATGAACATGAGAAGTTGGACACAGTAAAACAGTCAAACCTTGCACGTGTCCATATGAAAACAGGTATTTAAGAAGGAGCAGTCACCAAGAGACTCTGAGAAAAAAGAAACAAATTGAAACAGAAATGCGGGACCATTAAGGCCCAGACACATGGTGCAACTTTTCTTGCAACGTTGTGCGCAACAAGAGTTTTTTGGGGTGTCACATGATGCAATGTTGCATGCAACGGTTGAATAAGTAGAACTCGATCCTACTTCTGCAACTGTTGCACGCAACGTTGCAAGAAAAGTTGCATTGTGTGTTCGAGCCTTTAGTTGTTTACATGTCATTGAGAATATCAAGACCGTTTGTACTGTGGACTGCAGAATTTGTAGTCGGACACTAAAACCATTATCCTCATAGCGTCCATCTGTATAAATGGTAACTGTCAATCAAACAAGCTCTGATTTGATTGGCTGAAGTCCTAATCAGTTGAGAAAGATTGATGGCGGTGCTTGAATGACAATGGTTGCAGGAAACACTTTGACTCACTCACCATCTGTGTGTTTCTGCAGGATCTTTCTGAAGTGAACCTATCAAAAAATGCACAAAATCACCATCATTAAAGAAAGAAGGAATCATATGATAGAAACAGGGAGCAAGGCTGGTCAAGTGAAGAGAGTACTCTCCTCTCACTGTAGTGCTGCGGTGTCTAACTGGTTCAATTTCCAGAAAGGGGGCTTCACGTGAGTTGAGTTTCTTAGTTCGTTCTCTCGCTTCAAGGGTTTTCTCCCAGGAATACTCTGGTTTTCCTCCCTCAGTAAAAATGTACTATACAGTGTTATTAAGTGGTTGGGCCATGTCACCCCCCAGCATCACTCTAAAGCCTGGTCCTCACTAGCGACATAAGCACAAGCATAAGCAACATACGCAGACTCAGTAATGCATTGCTCATTAACGGTGCTTGTCTTTTGTCACACCTATTGCATAAATGGTGTCTTGATGAGTATGTTGCTTGTGCTTATGCTTATGTCGCTAGTGAGGACCAGGCTGAACAATTTGCTGGTACCGTACCCATTTATACACCTGGGTGGAGTGAGGCAATGTGAAAGTGTCTTACCCAAGGACACAATGTGATTGCTGGGTCAGGTATATATTGAACCCAGGCCTGTTGACCCAGTCTGATGCACTAGCCACTAGACCATCACATGCCTCGCATATTCTTTACGTAAACCACTCTATTACCTTGTTAAACATGTTGCTCTAATATTACCTTCTTGCAGGTTTCTCCAGGTTTATTCTTATGACATTCTGCTCTTGTTCCATGTTCACAGAATTCATGTACAAATGCTCCACCCTGGGATTTGAACTTTGCAACTGTATTTTGTTCCTGATTTGGTAGAAAAAAACAAATACCACATAGAAAGTATCTACAAGCCTATAATAATAGTACTAAAATCTAGTGCATCAGGGAAAAAGGTGTCTTGTTGAAAGCTGTTTCTAATTGAATGGCTCCCTGCAAGAACAATGTCAATCACATCACAACATATAGTTTAATTTTACCTTGTGTGATTGGATATTTAGAAGATCCAGAATGTCTGTTCCAACCTTTTTAGTCTAAAAATGAAGCATTGACAATAAAATGACACATTTGGCCAGTAAATACTCTGAACACTTCATGCCATATCGTATTGATGCTAGATGAACCATGTACATTTTTGCAAGAGCCTGCTACACAAAAACCTTAGTCACAACACTAGACATTAAAGGTCACCAAAATAAAATCAATAATTTGTTTTCTACGCACATTCATTGGAAATAGCGGACTTTCAATATATGCTTCACTAGTTGCGTACAATAGTTTCAGAGTGAGGCTCCAGGGAATAATGCTCACTGATTCGTGAAAAGATAAAACAATCAATTTAATTGTTCCCCGGAGCCTCGCACTGACACCTTTGTGCATGACAAGTAGAGCATATATCGATAGTGCTCTATTACAATAGCAAAAACGAAGGTGGGAGTATATATTATAGCATCAATAATGTCATCTTTACCTCCAATTCCTTCATGGTCGGCATTGTTAGTAGAGCCTTAATAGTAGAATAACTAGTTAGTAAACCCTCATCACAACTGTGCAATGCACCTACAACACAACAAACACCTTATCAACTTAATCCTCTCAATACAAATAATAGTAGAATAACTAGTTAGTAAACCCTCATCACAACTGTGCAATGCACCTACAGCACAACAAACACTTTATCAACTTAATCCTCTCAATACAAATAATAGTAGAATAACTAGTTAGTAAACCCTCATCACAACTGTGCAATGCACCTACAACACAACAAACACCTTATCAACTTACTCATCTCAATACAAATACACCAACAGCACAACAAACACCTTATCAACTTAATCCTCTCAATACAAATAGGTTAAATACCAATTCAATTTTTGCAAACATAACACCATCAACTAATTAAATTACTATCAACTATCATTACTCTTTCTTTGTGACTGTCATATTAAAACCAATGCAAGAATCAAGACTGTAATTTAAATACCTGCAAATCATCTTCAGACTCAGTCTTGACTTTACTGGTTACAGGTACTTTGATTGATGCATCAATTGGCTCACTACAAAAGTGGACCATCATTTTGTCAATCGGTGTGTTTATTCACAATTAATAATTTTATGCCCCAATCATCCCCTCAAATAAGCTTAATTAGTCAAACTGAAATATGTGCTGTGCTCTGTTCGCAAAGGCAATACAATACCACAGTATGGGAATATAATGGCTATGTGAAATGACACATAGCCGCTTTACTAAGCTTTCAATAAACTATTACAAATATAGTGAAAGCAATGACAAATTATGTGTATAGCCTGCGAAGGTTTACTGCCAGGTTAATGGTGCTATGATTGATGCATCAATTGGCTCACTACAAAAGTGGACCATCATTTTATCAATCGGTGTGTTTATTCACAATAAATAATAATTTATTATTACATCTAGAATGTACCTTTCTCTTTTTCTTTTCTTTGATGTTGACTTGTCGTCTGTAATATGTATTGGGAAACATGCAAGTTCATTAGCTTACAAGAAACACTGATGTACGAGATGCTGTTCATGAAAGAATGAACACCATCATTGAATAATAGGAATATAGATGTTGTCTTTGACTTGAAGTTTATATTGAAAAGTTATATTTTAAACAGACGTTTCGGTTTCTGACAATTCAAAACCAACAGTGTGTGCCATCATTGAATATTCAAAGTGACTCCGTGAAAGAACAAAGTTCCTCATCAGTATTCCTATCCATTTCCTTATTGAGATTGATGAGAGTTGCATCTAAATGTCGGATTAAATTTGATTTGTCTATTTCTTAATAATAATGATGATGATGATGATGATGATGATGATGATGTTGTAGGAGCATCCTATGACAGTCTTGATACTTGAATGACTTACATGTCAACATTATGATGTAAAGCACAACAATAACATACCTCCATCCTTGTTGAGTTCTTGAGCAACTGCATCCAACTAAAATATCAATTATCAATGGAGTAATTAGCTGCATTTATCTTTCTATATCTGTTTCACTTGTGCTATGCAGCCTCATTTCCTTGTATTGTGCAGTTATCATGGTTTGCATCTTGGTATTATTACATTCACACTAGACACAAATGATGTTCAGAGTAAACATGTTTCATTACAGAGAGTGTTCAGGTTAGAGAAATAGTGTTTATTGTGATGTTCATGTTGATAGCAGAACATGGTGCTCTTTTATTCAGTACACTGATATCTCTGCAGTAACACATGTTTTCTCTGATATCATGGTGTCTAGTATGAATGTGATACAAACCTTTGAGTGATCTTTGTCTGTAACTATAACACAAGGTTTGCCATCTTTTATTGTGCCTTTCTTGATGCTGTGATTTAAATAAGAATTATATTATATATGCATGCATGATAGACCATGGTTACATGTGATAGACCGTGATTGACTGTGATAAATCATAGTTTTCTGTGATAGACCATGGTCGTCTGTGATAGGACATTGTTGAATGTGATAGACCATGGTTGACTGTGATAGACCATGGTTGACTGTGATAGATCATGGCTGACTGTGATAGATCACACTGATGAAGGGCTATGCCCGAAACATCTGTAAAAATACAATTGACACTTAAAATAATTTTGTTTACCATTGTTTTATCTAAAAAGTAAGTGTCACGCATCTCAATCAAGAACTTCTAGTTCATTTTCTATGTGATAGACCATGGTTGACTATGATAGACCATGGATGTCTGTGATAGACCATGAATGAATGTGATAGACCATGGTTGTCTGTGATAGACCATGGTTGTCTGTGATAGACCATGGTTGACTGTGATCCATGGTTGACTGTGATCCATGGTTGACTATGATAGACCATGGTTGTCTCTGTGATACACCATGGTTGACTGTGGTAGATCATGGTTGTCTGTGATGGACCATGGCTGACTGTGATGGACCATGGTTGTCTGTGATAGACCATGGTTGACTGTGATAGACCATGGTTGTCTGTGATAGACCATGGTTGTCTGTGATAGACCATGGTTGTCTGTGATAGACCATGGTTGTCTGTGATAGACCATGGTTGTCTGTGGTAGACCATGGTTGTCTGTGATAGACCATGGTTGTCTGTGATAGACCATGGTTGTCTGTGGTAGACCATGGTTGACTGTGATAGACCATGGTTGTCTGTGATAGACCATGGTTGTCTGTGATAGACCATAGTTGTCTGTGATAGACCATGGCTGACTGTGATAGACCATGGTTGTCTGTGATAGACCATGGTTGTCTGTGGTAGACCATGGCTGACTGTGATAGACCATGGTTGTCTGTGATAGACCATGGTTGTCTGTGGTAGACCATGGTTGACTGTGATAGACCATGGTTGTCTGTGATAGACCATGGTTGTCTGTGATAGACCATGGTTGTCTGTGATAGACCATAGAGGGCTGTGATAGACTATGATTGACTGATAGACCATGGTTGACTGTGATAGACCATGGCTGACTGTGATAGACCATGGCTGTCTGTGATAGACCATGGCTGTCTGTGATAGACCATGGTTGTCTGTGGTAGACCATGGCTGACTGTGATAGACCATGGCTGTCTGTGATAGACCATGGCTGTCTGTGATAGACCATGGTTGTCTGTGGTAGACCATGGTTTTCTGTGATAGACCATGGTTGTCTGATAGACCATGGCTGTCTGTGATAGACCATGGTTGTCTGTGATAGACCATGGCTGTCTGTGATAGACCATGGTTGTCTGTGATAGACCATGGTTGTCTGTGGCAGACCATGGCTGACTGTGATAGACCATGGCTGTCTGTGATAGACCATGGTTGTCTGTGATAGACCATGGTTGTCTGTGGCAGACCATGGCTGACTGTGATAGACCATGGTTGTCTGTGATAGACCATGGTTGTCTGTGGTAGACCATGGTTGACTGTGATAGACCATGGTTGTCTGTGATAGACCATGGTTGTCTGTGATAGACCATGGTTGTCTGTGATAGACCATGGTTGTCTGTGATAGACCATAGAGGGCTGTGATAGACTATGATCAACTGATAGACCATAGTTGACCAAAATGATCAGCAGTAAGCTACATCTGCCGCAAGATGTTTGTTATTCATATGTGCCTATTTAGTACATGTTCTCAAACATACCTTATAAAATCCTGAATGGCAAACTTTTGCAACAAATTCTCCACAGCTTCTCTTGTTGGCAGAATATCAGTTTGCACCTAAAACAAACAGGCGCTGCCATCAACTTTCTTGATGTTGCAAGACATCAAATAAAAGGGAATAAACTCAATTATATTTAGTCAATAGAGAGTTTAAGCATCATGTTTACAGTGAATGCCAAACGGCAGATTGACTTTTGAGTTTCACATTAAAAACATCAAATAAACAAGAAAAACTTTCAAATGAATATTTATGTTTTCTTAAAAGAACGAGAAACTGACCTCATTTACATCTAAATGCAAAAGGATGGAGAACAAACGCAGCAAAACCAATGATCACATGTACAGTTTTGACATAATATATCAACTAATATACATGTAATTACATTTTTAAGCAGATGGTTCAAGATGTGAGATGAATCTACTGGTAAGATAAATGTTGAGTTGCACAGACACTCGATCAGGTGACTTTCTAAGAGAGGATCAACAACTTCAGGTTTCTTGGAAGTAGTGCTGGCTTCCTCGGTAGACTGTGGAGACGACGGAGGTGGAGTGGCAGTTCCTACAGGAAAATAGACAATTAAGAAGAAGAAAAAGAAGAGGAAGAAGAAGAAGAAGAAGAAGAAGAAGAAGAAGAAGAAGAAGAAAAAAAGAAGAATGGCCAAAAAATACCAAAACCAAAAGTCATACAATAGTATTATGCTATTGAAAATTAATTATTAACAGTAGATCTATGTGGCTAAATTCTTAATCTTCATGGCTAGAAAGGAGCATTTCAGGGGCATGGATATAATCAAGTACAAATCTGATTGTATATCAACAAAATAGTTTCAGATTGATCCACCATCCTTATTGAAATTTGATCCAGTCCATGTCAACATTCCAAATGTCAGATTTTCCACTCTTGAAAAAGGCTGTAAATCCCCCCAAAATCAACATGGGAAGAGTGTAGAGGTTGAGGGGCATCAGTACCAATCGGATTGTATGTGAACAAAATAGTTTTCAGATTGATCCACCATCCGAATTGAAATTCGATCCAGTCCACGTGACCATTCCAAATTCTGGATATTCAACTTTTGAAAAAGGCTGCAAATCTCCCCAAAATCGACATGGGGAAAAAGTAGAGGCTCAGGGGGATCAAAATAATTAAGTTCTAGATGATAAATCAGTTGATGGGAAAAGATTAAAATTATTTTAGTAAAGGGGTAAAAGCACCAAATTCTATTCAAATCTTGCAATTCAGGTGATAACAATTGCACACGAGACTGCATATTACCACTACTAAAATCAAGCAATTCATATATATGCAGTATATACGCTGCGAGAAATAGATTGAGGTTGAACTAGATGTTGGGCTCCCTGTAGCGACGAAAATCTAAACATCAGAAAATCTAAAATATCCTAAATCAACAACTATCACAAGGAGCGAGTACCAAACAACTTACAGATTGTGTAATTTCAATATTCAAGTTAGGTATGCTACTGTATACATCTCATTTTCACTACTCCTTGCTGATGACATCCAAGAGGACAGTTTTATAGTTTGAACACTATAAGCAATCATAGGCGATCAGTGATATGTAAATGAGAAAATGGCATAACTGGACGTGAACTCTAAAGCCAACCGCCTCGGGTCGATTTTGGTTGCACTCTTTCATTTCCCATTGTTCTCTTATCCCATTCATTTATTCATTTTCTATTATTCAGTCTCATTTTCTCCCCTTTCTCTGTTCTTACTTTTCCTGCCCTAAAAGATGAGGGGGCACTGGGAACGAGGATGGATATTTTGAATGGATACTGTTTGTCACTGAGTTACATCAGGAGCCCATTACTAGGAGCCTTCCTCTAGTAATAGGTTCATACGACATCATTTGCTCAAATTGGTCTATTTTTAGATATGCAAATTTCCAAAGAATTTCAAATTCAAAAATAAAATGGCCGCCAAACGGAAGACGCGAGGACTTGATCCAAAATATTGATATTCTTCATCCATGGAAGTCCAAGTCTATTTTTCCCTTGCACAAGAACGAGACAACTGTGTACAATGAATGAATCACATGTATCAATAAACTGACATACTGCCAGAGCGCTTAGTGGAGACTTTTAGTTTGGTGACTGACGTTGTCGCGAAATTCTTCTACTTTCTTATACCTATCACTTCATATGTTTTACCCTGGTTCCAGAGGCTTTGTTAAGCTCTATAATACGATGTTATTGTACGCCGCGAAGAGGCGTCCTGCGAGCTGCGAAGCAGCGAGAAAGAAAATCAAAGCCTCTGGTCGCGGCCGTTACGAATCTCACTTTCATGCAGACACCTAATCAATGACAGCCGTCAAACATGTCAAATGCAATCGACCAATCAGCGAACGGAGATCGTCTTACAAAAGTACTGATTGGTCGATTGTATTTGACATGTTTGACGGCTGTCATTGATTAGGTGTCTGCATGAAAGTGAGATTCGTAACGGCCGCGACCAGAGGCTTTGATTTTCTTTCTCGCTGCTTCGCAGCTCTCGTATTATAGAGCTTAACAAAGCCTCTGGAACCAGGGTACATATGTTTATTCTTGTTTTATCAACTTTCTTTTGGTGGTTTTTGATTCATGATTTAGTCTTCGTAAGAATGAAGCGTTCTCCAATGATTTCGACTCTGATGAAGCAAAAGTTGGATAGCGGCGCCAACATAACAATTAAACCACACAAATGTGCACTTTGCTAAAGAACTGCTTCGTCGAAAGATAGTCGAAAAACAACTGAAACTTTCAACCGACGAACCGTGCCTTAAAGAGCGGCAAAGAACACTAAAACAAGAGGGTTATCACTGACTGTATGCGAAGTTCATTCGCCAAAGGTGTCTTCAGTTCAAAGAAGGTAAGAAAGCCGGCACACCTAGATCAGCCGATGAATAAAAATGCGATAAAATATTCATTCAGGCCACAGAAAAAGAAGCTCCTCTGTACCTCACTTCGCTGTTTTAGAAGGAACTCTGTGTCAATGTCGAGAATTTTCGACAAAATCCTACTTCAATTAGCTTCAAAGTTCGTAATTCATTTTGCTGCGTTTCAGAGAACAATTGCTAATTAGCAAAACACGCCGAGCGGTTTGGAATATTCATTAGCTTGGTTCTCACTAGCACTGCTAATCCTGCACAAGTTTAATTATGTTCTTCGTAAGAGATTATCCATGATACCACATCGTTGAATTCCTTCTCAGAAAGAGCAGAAGATGTTCGTTTTTTTGGCCGGGTTTTGAACTGGCCTTTTTAACTAGAAGTTCTCGCACTTTTGATATAAATAATAATACCTGGAGTTGCATTTTTGTTTTGTTTTTAATGTTTTCAATCATTGTTCTTCCTCGTTTGATGAAGTACTGAAGTCGGCAAACGACGAAACTGATCTGAAATTTCACGGTAAGCTTTCGGCCGACATTGAAAGCAAAGCTAGCAGTGTTGAATATGACGTCAAATTCCTATTGTGTAAGACGCGACATGATTGGTTAATCGCGCGGAATTCTTAATGAGTGTTCTATTTTTAGCCCAATTTGTGCAAATGATGTCGTACAAACCTATTATAGGAGAGGAAGGCTCCTAGTAATGGGCTCCTGGTTACATGGGATACCTGTGGTATTAGATTACACAGGGAGCCCAACATTTAGTTCAAGATAAATTGTTTCATAGAAAAAATTTCAAGACCGTAATCTTTACATGTAGAAAACCCTACTAGTATTACACTACAATCCACATTATAAGCTTTTTAAAAACATCCAGGGCTCTATAGTGATGTTCGCTGCATTACGTATTAAAGCCATTGTTAAGTAATGTGCCAACCAGAGATCGATAGACCAATTCGGCTAACGCAATGTTTACATTCTTTACTCCAATTCAAAACCTTTGGGAATAAGAGCTTTTTGTTCCAAACATTTCCATGTCAATGCTCTATTGAAATCAAAATACAACAGACAAAGAACCGTATTCCCAAAAGATCTGAATTGGGTACAACATTGCGTTAGCCGATTTGGTCTATTGGCTGATGAAATCAAGTGAATCAGGGATCGGAAAAGCTGTTGTAATCATGGTTAGCAAATTAACATTACAAAGTCAATGTGGCATCAATGTTTACAAACAGTGAACATAAATTGCTGCAAGACTTCGCTAATATGATCATGGCCAATGGCCATTTGTAAATGGCTGACGACAAACATATATTATTGCTAAAGTATAATACAAGGATGTTGATTGAACAATATTGATGTACACATAAAGTCCTAATCAACATCATATGCAAAGCAACATCAGCTTACTGACAGCTGTCAGTCATTGCTGTCAGTCATAACTGAGTGTAATCAGATTGAATTAACGCAAAACCCAGACACACATAACTATGAATTAAATACACAGCTCACCATCTCCTTCGTTAAATCCTTGTCTTTCTCTTCGTCTCTTTGCCAATCGTTCACGAAGATTCTCCTGTCGTCTCTTGTGTTCTTGTATGTCTGACCATGTGTCCGACATTTTGACAATCCACAAAGCCAACCAAAGCCAAATGAGCGATAATTGTAGTCGATATAAGAACTACAATGCTGAACAGGAACTCGAGAAGAATAACAGCTGAAAACGATGCACGAACAATGCTCAAAAACATAAACAAAACCGAACGTGCAAAAATACTTTTCAGGCCTTCAGCTCCGAATTGTTATCGACAGCAATCCGAATTGATATCGACTCATTTGAATTTCCCGAAAGAACTTCGGTTGTTAAAAATAGATTTCGAGAGAATATCGATTGGATGTCAAAGGCGATGTAAGTAATGTCGACGAGGTTACGATGTTTTTTTACCAGAAAGACCGAAGGCAAAGGCAAAGATGGACGGCTGTTTAAAGGTTTTAAAATCGTCTAAAAATGAACCCGATGTCATCAAGGAGTTGAAAAATTTCAGCGAGGATTATCGTTCAACGTTTTCATTCGATAATATCGACGTTTCATTGAGAAGGGAGTTTATTGATATGATTCTCAATGAACTGCTTGACTCACATCACACGACAGAGTTTCAAGTACAAGCTCTTGCAGCGCTCCGTATTTTGAGTCGAGACAGAAATGGATTGGGTTTATTAGAATCTGAACAAGCTTGCAAGACGCTGTTCATCTTGGCTGGCTTGTACGTTCAACCAAATGGCCAGTCGAACACACAAAATGGCGAAAATGAGAAATCTCCGAACTCTGAAGGGGCCGCAGCTGCTCCAAATGAACAACAAGAGGATGTTGGGGGTTGTAAATCCAAGACAACGACGTCTGATCACGACGGACAGGCAGTAATGGACTTTCAGTCTACAAAGGACAAAAGGGACACCGTGATCGAGGCTCTAAAATGTCTGTGTAACATCGCATTTCAGAGTAAAATGGCTCGTGATCACTGCATGGCCTACCACATCTCTGTGGCGCTCGTAAAGCGGACAAAGTTATGGTTTGACAACGACGAGATCGCATCTGATATCAGTTACTTTGATCTACGGATGTTGTTTCTCCTGACTGCATATGAGCCTTCAGAACGCATGACAGTGTTGAATCTCAATGGTGTGTGCACACTGACCCACTGTATAGATTCTGTTGTCCCTGGACAGACAGACAGAGATAGGGTACATGCCGCAGGTGCAAGTGATGGGTGTGGTGAGGTTGACCAAGAATCACTAGAGAAAATGAGTGTCATTCAAAGGTTGGTGAAATAAAAAGTTAATACATCCAATTGAAATAACGGTGCATTTTCATGCTTCCACTATTTTTTATCTTCTAATATTGATATTGCTAATACAGTTGAACCTCCCATAAGCGACCACCCAAAATGTCAAGTTTTGTGGTCACTTACGAGCCCGGGGGGGGGGGGGGGGGGGGTACTCCCCTATATACGCTATATGGGTATGTGCCGCGGGATAGGGTATGGTTTTTGAGCTCCCAGGTTTGGGGTAGGGTATCGTTTTTGCACTTTTAGTCTAGGATGTGGTACGTTTTGGTCTGGTATAGGGTATGGTTTCCGCAATAACGCCATTATCAGTCGCTATCAGTTTACATATTCCTTTAGCACGCTTTCAATCTGGGATAGGGTATACATTTTTAAGCTTTAGTCCGGGATAGGGTATACACTTTTAAGCTTTAGTCTGGGATAGGGTATGGAAAATCAAAATTTTAGGTCTGGGATAGGGTCAGGGTTTTGAGGTGTCCGCGGCACACCCCTACCCAAAAATACCCTTAGTGCCCCCCCGGGCTTACGAGGCAGTCGCTTATGAGAGTTTCCAACTATAGTGATTTGATTTGGAAGTGAACATTTGGTATTTTGGAAAACTGGTCGCATAGGAGAGGTCACCACCATCACCAGCATCAGATCATCATTGGTCACTTACCAGAGTGGTTGCAACCGGAGGTTCAACTGTATAAAATACCACTGTCCGGTTGGCTCAGTTGGTTGAGTACTGGTCTATTGTGCGGGAGGTTAAATTGTGGTTCAAGTTCCGGCTGGATCATCACTCTGGGTCTTAAAATAATTGAGGAGAAGGTGCTGCCTTTGTAATAAATCTACAAATGGTCAGACCTTCACGTGGCTCGGATGGCCACGTAAAATGGTGGTTCCATCTCTCCACACTCCATTACATTGCACCGGAGGGACATAAAATAACCCACACCACTGTTCGACTAAGGGTAGGGCACGAAGTTCCCAGCATGTGTGGCCTGACCTCCGGATACCAGCCTCATTGCTGAATGGGCTACCCTGTTTAAATAAGAGTCTACTACTACTACATAACATTTATACTTATATGTATGACTACTTGTTTTAGGTTTATGATTGAAAAATCTCCCCACACCTATGACATGGGGGAAGAACAGACTCGCCTTGCCATAGAGATCTTCAAGGTACTCTTTAACATCACCATGGCATTACCAAAAGAACTAGACAATGACACCACCGAGCACTATGAAAGAATAGCCCTCATCATATGTAGTTTGTTTGCTCACAACAGAAAAGTAGTCCATGGTGCAGAGAGTGTGCATAACCAGGCTATCAATGTTCTGAGTAGCTTGCCAAAGAAGGCTTTGAGATACATGTTTTGGAAGGTTCCAAAATTGATCAGTCGTGCCTTGAAAGCTCATTATGATTTGAGCATTGTATGTCCATCATTCAGGGTGTATTACTCGGTAAGTTTTACCACACACGTATCATGTCTTGCAGCAGGTTTTCCTACCCACTACTCCATCTCTTCCACTCCAATCCCTCTTGAACTGTGATGCAGGCTAGAGAAATCTGAAAATGATCAAAGTTAAACTCATGGCCCTGTACCATGCAAAATCTCCTTCCCTGGTCCCGGGTGCACAAAAGGTGGTTAGTGCTATGAATGAATGAATGAACGAACGAACGAGCGAACGAGCGAACAAACAAACAAACTTTATTTAAACACGGAATCAAATCAATATCCACCAGATAAGTCCTATCCTACGGATAAAATGATACAGTTATCCCCCAAAAGCATCCACTGGATTAGTCATTTCGGAGTTGATGTTCGAAAGGAATTGTGGGGCTGTTTTGAGGGACGTCATTGCTGTCTATTTACTGTAAAACATGAGGAAACGACTGGGAAACATAATTATTGTGTGCCAAACTCACTTACTTCAAACTTTGGTACATCACTATTCAAACTTGTTGCCGTATTGAACATAAAGTGTCCCTCAAAACAGCCCCACAATGCCCTGCAAACATCAACTCCGAAATGGCTAATAGGACTTATCTGGTGGATAGTGCTAACCACCTTTCGTGCAACTGGGGCCTGGTGGTGGCTGCATCCCTGGGATTCACATTCACTTCTCTAGTACAAGTTTCAGGTAAACATATCCCCATTAAAATATCTCCACAATACAGATACATGATTCCTTCATAACACGGACCTCCATTATTACGAAGAGAGAGAGAGGATCCAGTGACATCCCTCCCCACTGTAACTTAAAGTGCATTCCAGTACATATAACAATTTATTATTACCGGTACTTGTAAAACATTACGTAGACGAAATATGTGTGGCTCATTTCAAAATATTAATAATTTGTATCCATCACTTTCTTTCAGTGTTACAACATGTATGTAATCCATGCCATACTAGACATCCTGAATGAGAGAATAACCCTTGACGAAGAACACGACTCTCTGATATCTATTCTTAGCGCACTCTGCTGTGCATCCAGAGGCAACAGAGTGATCAGAAAGTATGTCAAGTATGAGATTCTGCCACCTTTGGGGAAGGTTACACACAAGCGTCCAGAGGAAGGCCATAAAATAAGGAACAAACTCGTGAAACTGATGACATCTCCTGTTACAGATATAGCGGTGAGTAGCTAGAGTGTACAAGTTTAAAGAAATACCATGTACAAATGCACTACTTAGTATATACTCCAGTTTCGATATACGTCTCAATTCCGAGAATAACCTGTGGAATAAAACAAAAGTTTCTATGGTTCAATGTCAACATTTTTTCACATTTTCGTGGTATTTGTGAATAATTTACACTGAATTCAGGCTAAGACTGAGAAAATGCATCTTTTCTCAAGGACTTACAAAGGTGTTTTATCTAAACTGGATTATTCATTGATGATATCCTTAGTAGCAATTTAAAAATAATAATCTCCAAAATTACATCGAGTCTTGAGAGCCTTTGACAATAATATTATTCCATTATCATATTTCTAGGACCTTGCTGCTGAATTTCTATTCATCTTGTGCAAGGAGAGTGCCGACAGATTAATCAAGTACACAGGTTACGGCAATGCTGCAGGGCTCTTGGCCAGGAGAGGGCTGTGTGGAGGGAATGAGGAAGGAGACTATTCATCGGAAGATGAGGATTCAGATACAGAAGAGTATTTAGAAGTAAAAGATCAGATTGACCCAATACTAGGTAAGGTGTAGGAGGAATTATAACAGCAGTCGTCATGACTGTCAATTCTCCTACAATTTTAATTGTAGTTGCCAAAACCACACTCGTATAATGTACACAATATACAATGTATAGGAGCAAGGGTGGCTTAGTACATGGCTTTCTGAGCGAGAGGTACAGATGTACCTGGTTCGATTCTTCCTGCCCTAATGTCCTTGTTTCAACTTCCCTCTAATGTAGCTTTAAATTAATACCCGTAGAATGGAGTACTGATGGAGGGAGGGGGTAAAAGGGTGCACTATCCGTCCTCTGGATGAACACTTTCGAGTTAAGGGGGACAGACATTAAAATACAGTGGAACCCGGCCTTAAAGACACCCGGTTATTACAGACATGTTGTTCTGTCCCGGCCAAATCCAAACTCATACAAATGCCTATAAAATATACCTGTTTAATACGGACACCCGGTTAATACGGACACTGCGTCTCGTCCCGATGGTATCCATATTAACCGGGTTCCACTGTATTGTACTTTTACCTTTAGTGACTGGAGTGGATCCAGGATTTTGCCAAACATGGACTTGTGCTTCCCTATAACAAACTACTTATTTACATTTGCTACACATTTCAGGTGCTATACCTCATGACAGACCAAACCCTTTGGATTCAATGACAGAAGAAGAAAAGATTGAAGAAGCTGAAAAACTAAGAAACTTGATAATTGAGCTGAACAACCTTGGAGTCATCAAGACAGCAAAGTTAGGAACAGACGGACGGCCAATTGCAACATCCAATGAAGAAGGTACACAAGAGAGCCTTCTTTGCGTGCAGAGTGAAGGCAACCAAGAAAGCTCAACAACAGAAGAAGAAAATTGAACAGTTTTACAGAATTTCTAGAATTGAGTAGATATTGTCATGAAGCATAATTCAGGTGTCAGCTTTTGTTGTGTAAATTTTCTTCCTATTCCACGCAGTGCTGTGTTTGTCATTCAACACTGTAGTATGATTTATCAGCCTTTCAAGTACTGGGCTCATAACCTAACACGTTTGTAGTCATGGTCCAAATGAAGGGTCATTGTCAGAACAATGTGTGATCTCTGATTACAATCTAAATGCTCCTTGAGACCAAGGAGACTACTTTCCAGAAGAACAATTTGGGTTTTGGAACACAAGTCATGCATTGTTCTTACATAGATTGGTAGCAACTAGTATAACTTTATTTAAACATGCTTTGCTGATTTCCACAAGGGGCGTGTGACTATTTCAAATACCTTGTACAAATACCAGTGTCTGACCCCTTAGGGTACCATATACAGCTATTATTCAAAAAAACGTTGTCCTAGGTTTTGTTGCATATTGCATTCCCAGACCAAAGTGCATTATGGACTGATCAATACATAGAGGATATTGCACAGTGGCGCGAAGGGGGGGAGAGGGGAGAGGGGGGGGGGAAGTGGGGGGGGGGGGGGGAGGGGGTGGGAGAGGAGAGACAAGGGTGAGACAAGTGGCCATTATTTGTAAATACTACATCACATTCGAAAATGTATTTTATTTTTTAAACCCAGCTTTAGGTTAGCCTCCTTTGAAGCTGACTCGTCCCCAGTCGTCTGGCTGGGAAAAAAAAGGCGTGCAAAGGGTCTTAATCCCTTGATCCCTCGCGCGCTGACGAAAACCCTTCCCTTGACCCTTTGCGCGCCTTTTTTTGTGCGCTTCCGGCTTTTGCGCTTCCGGCCAGACGACTGGGGACGAGTCAGCATTTGAAGACATCCTTAGGACCACCCCCTAAGGACCGCCCCCTAAGGACTACCTCCTAATTAGGACCTCCCCTAAGGACTACCCCCTAATTAGGACCTCCCCCTAAGAACGTCTGCAAAGGAGGCTAAGCTTTAGGGACACTAGCTGAATTACATGTACATCTGCCTTGTGGGTTGTGCAATGCACCATTCACTTGAACAACCCAGAAGAGGTGGCTATTGAAATTCAGCCTGAAACAAGTTCAAATTGATTTTGGAAACAAACAGAAGTAACATACAGAAAAAAGGCATTTTGGATTTAATACAGAAGAGGGTCATACTTTGGGGCATTGTACAATATGTTTTACTTAGAATTGAAAGGAATAAATATTTAATACACAACTTATTTGTGTACTAAATAAGTAACACATTTGTTTATAATAGTATAATAAAGCAGGCAAAGGAATAAAATGAAACTACCCAAATGTTGCAGATGCAAGCTGGCAATACTCTTTGCACCTTCAAGCACCGTAAATGTCATCCTTGGGAACCCAGGGGTATATTCTGTCACTCGTTAGTCGCTCCCAGAGAAATACCCCTGGGAACGAAGTCTGTTGGAACTTGTTCCGGAAGTCAAAATTACTATCTGATTGGTTGACCAATCAGTATCAAGTATATTCTGGTTTGAATAGGACAGCCGCCATTTTGACTTCCGGAACAAGTTCCAACAGACTTCGTTCCCAGGGGTATTTCTCTGGGAGCGACTAACGAGTGACAGAATATACCCCTGGGTTCCCGAGGATGTGTCAATGGCTGCCATTGTAACATACATGTACATTACATGGAGCATTTGATTGATTTCACTGTCCAACCTACCATGGATGCATAAGTCGTTTTGCACAATACTAAACACTATTGAAACATGACAACAATTTTGTATCTTCAACCTTAATAGTTTGAATAAAAAACTGCCAAGCTTTCGGGCTAAGCGCCCATCTTCAGAGCTAAATGCTTTAAAAATCTAATTACAACGGCTATAAGTATACGAACACAAACAAACGCCAACCAAACAAGCAAGCTCGTGCACAACAAACTGAACAAGCTCTCGCAAAGCAAGCAAAATCGAACAACGCTAGAGTTACTGAATATAGAGTAAATAGAAAGAATTACTGAAAGCTTGGCAGTTTTTTATTAAAACTAAGGTTGAAGATACAAAATTGTTGTCATGAATTATCCAACCTACAAACCGACATTAGAACTATTGAAAGTCTGTTGCTATGCATTCACCAGACAAATTGGAAAGAAAAACTTGTGTTGCATCCACATTTTAAATCTGTACTCACCTTTGTACCACTGCCAATCATTGATATTGTGAATGGTGTTTGTTATTGTTAAATCTGTATTCGCCTTTGTACCACAGCCAATCATTGATATTGTGAATGGTGTTTGTTATTGTTAAATCTGTACTCGCCTTTGTACCACAGCCAATCAATGATATTGTGAATGGTGTTTGTTATTGTTAAATCTGTACTCGCCTTTGTACCACAGCCAATCATTGATATTGTGAATGGTGTTTGTTATTGTTAAATCTGTACTCGCCTTTGTACCACAGCCAATCAATGATATTGTGAATGGTGTTTGTTATTGTTAAATCTGTACTCGCCTTTGTACCACAGCCAATCATTGATATTGTGAATGGTGTTTGTTATTGTTAAATCTGTACTCGCCTTTGTACCACTGCCAATCATTGATATTGTGAATGGTGTTTGTTATTGTTAAATCTGTACTCGCCTTTGTACCACAGCCAATCAATGATATTGTGAATGGTGTTTGTTATTGTTAAATCTGTACTCGCCTTTGTACCACAGCCAATCATTGATATTGTGAATGGTGTTTGTTATTGTTAAATCTGTACTCGCCTTTGTACCACTGCCAATCATTGATATTGTGAATGGTGTTTGTTATTGTTAAATCTGTACTCGCCTTTGTACCACAGCCAATCATTGATATTGTGAATGGTGTTTGTTATTGTTAAATCTGTACTCGCCTTTGTACCACAGCCAATCATTGATATTGTGAATGGTGTTTGTTATTGTTAAATTAAACTGGGGTTACCCCTTCAGTTGGCAATTAAGCCTGTCTGTGACTTCCCCAAGCGTATTTTGCTGGTTATCATGCTAATACTGACATCAATGTGTTCGACCTGCCACTACCCTTATCCGATCCAGCATGTGGAGTGCTGGGGAGGCTTTGAAAGGTCATGTTGTTATGTTTTGCACCGAGGGAGTTGTCACACTAGGTTTGCCATGCCATCAGTTGGGTTCATTTCCCCAGTTATACGCCACAAATATATGTACTGTTGTTGATGCGTAAATATGGGTGGTTGTACTGCGAGAAGTGACATTAAGGAACGAAAAACTCACCCACCTTTGTACCACTGGATTCGATCTGTCATGACAGACTGTCAAAACACACTCTGATTGGCTGGCTACCATTTGTTTATATATTTCCAATATTACAACAACGATTTTTCTTTCAATTTCGTATTTTTTCTAGATAAAATACTATTAACTCGTTTAATACAAATGTTTAATAATATTAACAACAAGTCTTTCATAAACATGAAGCTGTATCTGAAAGTGCCTATAAGCCCAATTTGTTTTATTTTGGAAATCGAATCTTTATGAAGTAAATAATGGGTTGGTGTAGTAGTTTCCTGGTTTGGGCTTCGCATTTGTGAGTTATAGAGGTTTGAATTTGTCATAACTTTTTTCGATTTTTTCAAGTAGCGCCTTTTTCCTAAAATAGGAAGAAAGCTTATAAAACTATTTCTATAAACTGTGAAAATATATTCCAAGTTTAGAAATGTCAGTAATTTGCACAAAGGCGTTTTTGTATAATAAATGAGGACTGAATCTACGTCATCTGATTTGCATATTGAGATTTCAAACCTCTATAACTCACAGATGCGAAGCCCAAACCAGGAAACTACTACACCACCCCATTATTTACTTCATAAAGAATCGATTTCCAAAATAAAACAAATTGGGCTTATAGGCACTTTAATGATTAATAGAATATTATTAAGTTAGTTTAGCAATAATATTTATTTATAATCTACACTTAATTGCAAGAACCTTGTCATATAAAAAAGAAAATTACCAAATAGGAATTAATTAAAAGACAAAAGGAGAAGTTCAGCTTCAGCATGATCCAACATTATTGCAACTAGGTGTACATGTACGTACATGTATATATGGTGAGAGATTTAGCGAACACAATGCAACATAAAGAAGATTTCTCGAAAACTAACATATACCATAAGTGTATGCTTGAATGGCATTGTGATGTTATTTTCAGACAGCATTACTACCGGTAGTAGTATTTTCATGTCTTATTCATTATCATACAATACGCTCTAAGCGTTCACTCGGCGGGCTTCAGCAATGAGCCTTTGGTTTCCTCAGCGGCACAGAGTGCATGCACCTTGGTACCCAGTTGGTGATTGGTGGCCATTTTTCAATGAGTAGTAAAAAGCATCAAAGAAGATGACATACTATGAAATGAATGAGGGTTTATCACATAATTTCAAAACTCATAGGACAAAAATGATTATCATAGCTGGAAAAATGTGAAGTTTGGAAAAGATCGCTCCACAAATTACGAAGATATGAATTTTCAAAAATCGAAATTTTGTATGAAAACCTTTGTTGGAGGCAAGAGTTGCCTCCAAGCATAATTTCCAAAGGTTTTCATATAAAATTTCGATTTTTGAAAATTCATATCTTTGCAATTTGTGGAGCGATCTTTTCCAAACTTCACATTTTTACTAATTTTAACGAGCTCTTTCCAGCTATGATAATCATTTTTTGTCCGATGAGTTTTGAAATTACCTGATAAACCCTCATTGTGCTGTATTCTTTACCTCAAATTGTGTTTGCTAAATGATTTATAAATCCAAACAGTGCTGACATGTCTTCTGAAAACAGTACCACAAATATACATGTATCATTTGCTATAAATATATGGAAAGATTTCAATAAAAAAACAACTCCCAATTCAGTACTACATAGAACAACAATTTTGTACACAATGGAGGGGTTTACCTCGGTGTAAAACCTCACAACTGACGTAATTGCTTTTTTTTTTCTTCACTGCGTGTATCAACTCACTTCGTTCTAATTTCTAAAGATCTCTAAACCCTTTGCAGTACTAGTACTGGATGTAATGTTTCAAAGCTGAGAATGAGGACTAGACGGGGTAGAAGGCGAAGCCTCGGACTGGAAACCCGTCTAGTCCGAATTCGAGGCTTTGGAACGACTTCTCATACTCATTAATTATTACATGCAATGGCCTAAAGGCAATAAATAAAGAGTTCCAAGGTTTTAGCCCAGAAAAGCAAGAATTCCAATCTTTGCATATGCTCTGCTCATGCGCAGAGTCGAGGACATCGCATCCCACATGTGTTGGACTCTTGAGTAGCATGCAGTAGAGCCTGCTTTCAGATTGAAGCGAATTCGGACAGA
Organism: Actinostola sp. cb2023; assembly: GCA_033675265.1. NCBI lineage: Eukaryota > Metazoa > Cnidaria > Anthozoa > Actiniaria > Actinostolidae > Actinostola > Actinostola sp. cb2023. The sequence continues at coordinate 275,589 of JAUJYZ010000423.1, read as the reverse complement.
GAGGTATCGCCTCTACTCTGTCCAAGATCCCGATGATTGTTATATGAGGGATAAGAACTCATGTACAGTCATGAGAAACGATTAGTTCTAATCGTCCCTCATGATAAGTACTGGGGAGAGTAACTGGACATCTTTCCAGTAACTCCAGTTACTCTCGCCAGTACTTTCCGTACTTTCCAGTTACATCACATGGTCTGATTCTGCACATTTGATTGGCTGGTTACCTCATGAATAATTAATGAGTATGAGAATAGGTTCTTACACCGAGGCCAAGCCCAATGGAGGTGCCACCCTTACTTTGAATCAGGGGGTCATTTTAATGTGCTGAGGTAATTATGAACTTTGGAGATTGCAGTCTGAAATGAGGGGCCTTTATACTGTAATTTTGGTCGGCAGTCAGTTATTAAAACTCTTTTCGAAGATCATTGACTTAGTGATAACAGGCAGAATAAATTACCGTATATAATATTATAATAAATCACTGTAAACCACAATAACGTTTTTGATAATCTACAAACCTCTCATCGAACTACATAATTATTATTATACTAAATAATGCACTCAAAATGCTACTTCTTCAAAATACACAACTATAAATCCCCAAGAAACTCTCAATAATTAACACTCAATCTGTATAGCAAATCCTTTGAGTACAAAGAAAGAAAGAATCTCATTTGGAGACACATTAAACCTACGCAACTGTAAACACCCTTGAAATATTAGCTCCTTTGCTCCCTTTGCTATGATATATATTACATATTATATAGAAATGGTCAATTCCTAGAGTAAGAGTGTGTCAACATTTACGGCATGTACAGGAGAACATTCAAGATGACAGAATATATTATACATGAGAACAATGTTTATGAAAGAGCTACATGTACATGCAGTTAGGAATCAGATGAAGAGCCACCTAGTGGAAAAGCTGATTAAAGTCATTATTATTATAATATTATTATTATTATTATAGTAGGCTAGATGTCAAGAGTTGTTTTCATATGAGTGGCGAACCTACAGTACGGAGTTACGGTCACGGTACGGAATCAAATACATCTATTCAACCAATCACAGTGTGCAAAATCATTGCTCAACCAATCAGAATGCTTGGACATGATACAGTCACCGCATGCCACCATTACCGCACGGCACAAACCATACTGTGACTTCTATATACTCATACGAGAACAACTTTATGGCCAATATAACTAGAAGATTTAGAGCTAAAGATGAAACATTTACTTGGAAGTGTCAAAAATAAAGTTGAAGCAGTGTCATAGGGCAATTGCCCTATACCACTATGACGTCACATCAAAACAATCTATTGTTTAAACGCTAAGGATCATGGTCGCTAGAGGGGGACAAAACAGCAACAACACAAAGGATTACCCAAATAAATGTATTTTACAGACGGTCTGAAAGCGATAAAAGTCACCAAACACAGTAAATATTGTGGGAAAAGCATCGATGAACATAATATCTGGAAACTAGCCAATTTGAAATCTAGCGAACCTCAGCAGAGCAGATTTAGTTCAAATTTCTATTGTTCTTCACGATTCTGTCCCCCTCATAAATAAGCCGTTACGTCATAATGGTATAGGGCAATTATAACACTATTTTCTATTGTGGAACTAAGGATCTAAATAACAGTGAATTGCCAAAATAATAATATTCTACACTGTACTTGTTTTTTTATTACCATACTTTCTGCAACTTAGGCTTTCCTTTAAACTTTTATAATATAATTATAAACTCAATATTTGAGCTACTATTTATGTGCAATATTGTCATTGACAACTTGTTATTAACGACTGTATGTAATGTATCATCAGTGAGCTACATGCAAATACCTTTGTAATCACTCAATAATATAAAATACTTTTAGTATAATTTTAGGGTAATCGTCTGGATTGTACTGTCAAGATACCTGGATCTCTACCTCCTTTCTCTTTGTCACCCAAGTCTGAAATACGTTTCTGAAAACACAATATTATGTTTAGTAAAAACAGAGATAACATAGAGCAAATTAGAGCTGAATATGGCATGTAGTGTGTGATGTATAATAGAGCTGTCATTAAGAGTTCACGTAGTACATCTCCGCCAATGGGACAACGAGCACACTCTTGACAGTTTTGTACCTCACAGCAATTACCTACACGTACAGTACCCCACACCTCCCCCGATCAATGTGGAATTGCTCAGGTCATTTCATTCTCATGAATCCATTTGGAAGACTTAAATAGAGGGAGAGGGGAGACGAAACTTTGACAGTGCAGTTGTATACTATTGTCTCATGATTTTTAGTGGCTCTTTGAATCATGAGTAACCAGCTACATTGGGCAGTTCATTGATAACTTCCAACATTTCTGCTATAAAAGCAGTAACCATAGATAAAAAGGTAGGTACTTGATATATGGTAATCATTTTGTACCGTGATAGTGTAATAATAATAATAATAATAACACTTTATTTAACGAGGAATTTACAGAGTGTGCTCATCATATAATCATTGTAATCATTTTGTACATTCGTCATATTGTACCATTAAAGTACATTAGCATAAATCTATTGCTGTAGTTCCTGCAGTCGCTGTAGTCGCTCGTAGTTCCTGTAGTTCCTGTAATCGCTGTAGTTGCTGTAGTCATTGTAGTCGCTGTAGTTGCTGTAGTCGCTGTAGTTGCTGTAGTTCGCTGTAGTCGCTGTAGTCGCTGTAGTCGCTGTAGTCGCTGTAGTCGCTGTAGTCCTGTAGTCATTGTAGTCGCTGTAGTTTCTGTAGTTGCTGTAGTTGCTGTAGTCATTGTAGTCGCTGTAGTTTCTGTAGTTGCTGTAGTCGCTGTAGTTGCTGTAGTTGCTGTAGTTCTTGTAGTCACTGTAGTTGCTGTAGTTTCTGTAGTTTCTGTAGTTGCTGTAGTCGCTGTAGTCGCTGTAGTTCCTGTAATCGCTGTAGTTGCTGTAGTCGCTGTAGTTTCTGTAGTTCCTGTAATCGCTGTAGTTGCTGTAGTCGCTGTAGTTCCTGTAGTTGCTGTACCCATTACAAATGAGCTGCTGGTTTTTATTGGTAGGTACTTGATATATGGTAATCATTTTGTACC